>VXBZ01007326.1:832904-923686 GCA_013399135.1 Heliornis fulica | reverse complement strand
TTTTTTTTTTTTCAAATATCTTTCCTGTGAGGTCCAGTAGTCAAAACAGTGACTTCAACCTTTTCATCTTTCATCATGCAATTTTAATTTTCTTCTTTTGGCTTCTTATCCACTGTCAAGATGAGACTTTCCTATATTCAATTCACGCTTAAAATTCTCTGTGCTCCCGTTTTTTTGTCACTGGAGCCAGATATCATCTTTGATTTGCTCCTAGCACTTAGCAGTAAGTTAAAACACTTTCAGGAATGTATTGGAAGAACAAACAGCATAGTATGTCCAATTCTTACTGCAGTGGAATGTTTCCAAGAGAAGTAAGACAATGAATGAAAGCTATGAGGTTGGATGACCAAACCTGACTTTAATAAATGACCAACATACGACATTCTTGGCAATATTTGAAGCTTAACATTTTGTTCCTAGACCAAAACAGACTTTCTTAATCCTCTTTAGTGTCAGTATAAGAGCATAAAAATTAGGGACATGAATTGTTTGAAATTAAGTAGAATCAATGACTCCCAAATTGAGTTTTGGGCAATAAAGGTCCTTAAAATTCAACAAAAAGTGAAATGTTCCTTTGTGCGTATATCCATGTATTAACACTATTTACTGTTTGTAGAAACTCTCCTCATAAAAGCATTTGGGTTAATATGCACTTTGTATGTTATTCTGTGTCTCACAAACAGGAGAACATGTGTTTTAAGAGGTTTTTCTTTTCTCCAGGGCTTAAAAATGTGCTCTGTACACAGACCTCACCAGAAGCATTTGCAGCACTTCAGGAGAGTTAGCTTGAAGTGGCACAGGAAATGCACCAGTGTAAATGGACTCGCTCCAAAAGCTCAGTATCCTTCCTGTACTGAGGTCTCAGAGCTGGACACAGTATTTCAGGTGGTGTCTCATGACAGCAGAGTAGAGAGGGAAAGTGACCTCCCTTGACCTGCTGGTCACACTTCTTTTGATGCAGCCCAGGATATGGTTGGCCTTGTGAGCTCTGAGCACTCATTGAACTTTTCATCAAGGAACAGTCCCAAGTCCTTCTTGCCAGGGCTGCTCTTGATCTGTTCTCCACCCAGCCTGTAGTTGTGCTTGGGATTGTGCTGACCCACGTGTGCAACTTTGCCCTTGGCTTTGCTGAAGTTAATAAGGTTCACCCAGGCACACCTCTCAAGGTGGTCAAGGTTTCTGGATGGCATCCCTTCTCTCCAGTGCGTCGACTGCACCACACAGCTTGGTATTATCTGCTAATTTGCTGAGTTTGCACTCGGTCTCACTGAACTGATACACAAATGCCACTTTTCCTTGGCTCAGAACCAGGTGATTTGTGCCAGGGAAGACAAGACCCTTAATTGCCAGGAACAGGAAAAACTGCATACAGCTTCTTCTGTGGCAAAAGCTGGACCTGTTCTCTAGGAGGACCTGAACCTGCTTGCTCCCAAGAAGGGCTTAGGGATCATACTTAGGATCCCATGTCAAATTAATCCCAAATCCCCAGGTTGTGCCTTGTCTCACAGGTGCTACCCAAGGTCCATCTAGGAGCTAATATTAGGCCGACATTAACGACATCTGAAAATCCAGAAAAATCTATGCATGAGGTAGCTAACTGTAACTAAAAAGTGAAGTGCTCTCAAGTGCAGCAAGAGCCACCTAAGGGGAATGCTCTTCTTTAAACAAAGTAACATGCTTCAGAGCAAATGCATTTAAAGAAAAGAAAAAACTGCTCATGATTCCTCTGCAAAATCCTTTCTCCACCAGCAGGCATTACCCAACCAGCCTCTCTCAGAGAGTAACACCACTGGGTTTATAACAGCTCCCCTGTTTTGCTTTAGCCAAATTCCCCATCATATTCATTTTATCCAGGCTCCTCGAGAGCATTTACTGCTCTGGTAAAGCAGTAGGCCCATAAAATGGATATTTATAGATCACTTAGCACATACACGTTTGTGATTAGCAGCTTGAAGGTTAAGAACTGAAGTAAAGCGAAGCCTGGAGTAATTCCAGCCTTGAGTCAGGAAGCACTGTAGCACAGAAGTCATGTCATGCACCAAGGCTGCTGTTCTGTAATTTGTATTAAGAAATGGGGTTTGGAAATGAACATCAGGTAAAGAGAAAAAAAGGGAAGAGTCAGGCATCATGATATTAATGAATAATTCAATCCCCACAAGTTCAGACAGAATAATGCTAAAGTTGCTGTATCATCTCTTCTGAGATCCTTGTAGCCCTCTTACAGGGCAAGGGCAGATTAGTTTAGTCTCCGATTGCTCTTGCTCAATTCAGCGTTACCAGTTTCTTTCAGTGTTATCAGTTTCTTCCTTCTGAAAAATCTTGATGCTTTAGTTTAAACAAAGCCCAACCCTTTAGTTTACTATCATGATCACACTAAATATATCATTTTCCCTTTAGGGAACACTTAAATTGGAGAGAAAAATCCAGAGATCCTACAGATTTTAACCTTAATTATAGTGAGCAGTGATCCTAAACCAGCTGGCAATACCATTGTCAGGCAACACAAGGTATCTTTTTCAAGGCTAACTTGGTGTCTTCATAGGACAAATTACCTCGCACTGGTCTCAGCTGGGTATCAGGGAGGGAGGAAGGATGAATAGGCCCTGAACTCCTTCCCAGCTGTGATGTGGCTCTGATAATACACCTATGTAGGTCTTCCCCCTGCCTTATGTTCTTTATCCTAGAGCTGCAAGCAGCAGTCTTAAACAACATCTGGTCTTGTTCCAGTTGGAAACCGTTTTCAGTTTTATATTCCTCCATATGAAATAAAAAAAAAAGTTCACAATAGAGAAGTGTTTTTTGTTTTTTTTTCAAAGATTTATGACAACATGACATGTATTTTGTTTCTTCTCTTTTAATTTGCCTTGTTGCTAACATGTTATTTTCCTCATTAAAAATATGACATTTGGAAAAAAGGGTATGTAGGAATAAACAGCATTTGGTGTGTCAGCCTTGCATTTCACTGATAAAGAGCTGCTGGGATGAGGGAGCAGAACACTGAGTCCCACTCTGAAGAGAAACCAGCTGAGAGCAGTCAGTAGCAAAACACTCACCTGTGATTCAGCCCCTCTGCATCCCGCTCTGGGGTCATGTGTTTATTTTCCACACTTGCAAAAATCATCAAGGCATGTCATCACAACACTTCAGACTGAGGATTGGGCAGGGACACGCCAATTCCAGCAGGTCTGGAAGTAGCGAGAAGTTGGCTGAGCTTTGGCAGGCATGCGCTGAGCTAGAAACCATGTCACCATGGGCCACCAGTAGTATTGCTATCACCTCTGTGTCTTCTGTCTCTCACTGGGTCCTGAGAGAGTTCCTCAGATTCGGGTGCAATTCCATTTACAGCCTACTAATGTATCAGCTCTAGAAATACTGTTTCTCCAATAATTCTATATTACTTGATACACACACCCCATCCCCCTCCAATCCAGTTAGGTATTTTCTCTAATTAGACATGGGGTTTCCTGATTTTATTTCTCGGTGATGAAATAACAACTTTACAGTTTCTGAAGATTCAGGTTGTTCTCTGAATTTGGGTGTCACAACAGCTTGAGAGGAGCACTGAGTCATGATTTAATAATGGGAAGAAAACAGTAAGTCCTGTACCTAAGGGAAAGGCACAACAGTCTTTACCTGAAGTCTGATAAGGAGTGAGACCAGTTTTTACAAGTGTCATCACTGGACTGCGACAGGGCAAACAGCCAGAGCTCTGTGTGATGGTGTCTCCAGAAGAAGAATGTGTACCTTTAAAGCATATTTAGGTTAGTCAAAGGCAAGTCCCTGCCTCACCTGGAGGGACAGTATTGTATCATCACCTTATGATCCTTTCTGGCTGTGGATTCCACACTTTTTCTAATTTAACGAGAACAGTGAAAGTATTCCTCATCGCACATGGATACTGAGGATGTTTACTGAGGATTTAGTGTGATGTTTACTGGAGTCTGGTGGGGAGAATTTTCTGATTATCAAACTGTGAACTGTCAGTAGCATAATTTTCCTAAGCACTCAGGGAGCCATCTTCTGATGGTATTTACATGCCTGGAGATGCAGAGAGCGCTGCCAATACCTACTGGTGCCAAAAGTGGTTAGAAAACAAATGGTTGATTTCCAGAACCGGATAATTTGGAAATACCACAATGTGCCTTTCTGCATCTTTAAGCATATCTTTTAAAGCCTGGTGCCAAGTGACTTCAGCACCTAATCCTGCACTTCAATCTGTTAAGAACTGCTCAGGGACAATGAAAACGGGTCTGTTAGGCAAAGCCTGCAACCTTGATGGCTGTCCAGGACTAGTCATTTCAGCTTGTATAAGTCTTTGGACTATCAGCAGCAGCAGCTCAGGAGATGCCCCACTGGCAGCTGAGGTGCCTCTGCTGCATGGAGAGACAATGTCTTACTCCATCAGGCACCCAGACAGCAAGTTGTCCTTGCTCCCAAGCCCCAGACAGCTTCAACTGGAACTCTTCTAAAGAGTCCTGGATGCTCCTCAACAGCAAAGTTAAACCCTTGACTCATTTAAATGCCTTTCATTCTTTATTCTTCCTTAGCTCATCTTCTGTGAAAATGACAATCGCTGCTAATTTTTCTTGAAAAGATTTGGCTCAAAGTTAGACATGTGCTCTGTTAATTTTTTGTGTGGACACAACAAATAGCAAACTCAGCTGGGGAAAGGTCCCGCAGTAGTTACCTGACCGCATAAAACAGTAACATATTGATGAATCATTCAATCAACTAATAATAGCAGGTACGAAAAAACCAGGAAGACCTACTCACTCCTACGTGTTCTGCAAAATGAAAAGCTAATTGATAAAAACTAACCTTTCAAATTGTGTTCTGCATTTCTGAAAACCCTAGGTGCTGTAAAAACCATTCCCAGGGAAATGAGCCATCTTTAAAAGCAAATGCTCAATTTAAATCAAAGAACTCTTGATTTCTTTTTCTTAAAGATAAGCAATAATTTATTTCTCTTTCATTTTCACAATTATCACATACTGCCCAGCTACATGACCAATGCCACTACATAACACAGGAGAATTGCCCATCTACACTTCACTTGGACAAATACAACTGCAATTTACAGATTAAATGTACTGTACAATGTGTTGTTGGGAAAATGTCATTCTTATCTATACGATGGAATGTGGCATACGATTTATAAACAGATGCACTCTACTAAAATGTAAAACTTTAAAACTTGTTAAGCCAAGGACACAGTATAAAGCATTTTGTTTTGGTATTGTATTGTTACTAAAGAAAAAAGAAAACTAGAGAAATAAATCCAGATCTTAACTTACAGGGTATGTATTCGGTTAAGAAATTAATTGGCTTCTCAGCTCCTTTTTTTTTTTTTGTTTTGCTTTTTTTTTTTTTTTTTTTCTACAAATGAGTAATATGAATATATTGCAAGGTAAAGAAAGACTGCCAGATAAAGAAGGTACCGTTATATGAAAAACAAATGAAAAATTACCAGGTAATTTTGCTTAGAAAAAAGGTCAAACTATAAACAGTCACAAAATATATAAAAATGCCACATTGAACGAGGCAATTGTACCCTACCTAAACTGGTAGTACACTCTGAAAGAAGCTACGTTCATACAGTAGTAACTGATAAAAAGGCATTGTGCACTCTTGTGCCGTCTGGAGATTTAGCACCATGTGTCATCAGTTCTTGGATTGTCATCCAGTTGTCCAAGATTTTCTTGTTTCTCTTTTTCATCATCTTTTTGTGACTCAGTTCAATAATGTTAATTTCCTTTTTGCCCTCACTGCCACTCTGCGGACTTTCCTTAAGACACTCCAGCCTGCTCCTCATCATGAACTCCCGTCGCCTCCTCTGCTCCTTAGCTCGCACCAAATGCTGCTTCCGCTCTTCTTTGCTCCAGTAGCGACCCATCTTCATCTCACTCATCGTGTCATCATCTGTCGTCATCCCACTGCGCTCCTCTTTAATTTTTAAGGCACGTTCCTTCAGGATTCTGTCTCGAACTGGTCTCTTTGTGATATACCTTGTCCCATCGCTCCTTATTTTCACTTTCCATTCCATCTTGGGCTCCGCACACTTCTGCGAGTCTTTGCACATGCTCACCAGGCTGAGCTGGCTTTGGGCGTACTCCACAGCAGACTTCTGCTGGATCAGTTGCATATAGCTCTGATAATGCTTTGCATGAGCAGGTATGTTCCCATACCTGTAGGAAGAGCTGTGATATGGAGACAGGTAGGGAATGTGCTCACTGCTGTGCTTTTCCTGGTCTGTGAATTTGCCGCTTTCTGATGCCAGCACTGCATCCTCAGCACCGCTGTTTTGCTCAGTGGGTTTGGTTTTGGCTGAGGTTGTCTCCCTGCTCCTTTGTCCTGAGGACGACTGATTAGCCACGATTGTGCTTCTCAGGTTTTTCCTGTTGGTGATGCTGATCATCCTCTGGAGAGAGTTATCAGGGGATCGCTCCACTGTCAGTGGAGTGCTCCTGCAACTTTCAGCTGTGTTGTAGGCGCTGGAGCTGTCCTTGTCAGACTTCTCAGGGTGTTCCATGATGTCATCCAGTTTGCCTCTTTGCACATCTATGCTGGTGTTATAATTCCTGAACCCTTCGTCATGTAAAGCCCAAATGTCTCCATACTGATCCCTCACCTTTTGGAGCCGGTGAGCTTGCATAATATTCTGACATTCAAGTTCAATGTTCCTCAGTTCCTCATTGAGTAGCTGTAGCTCATGTTCCACTCCATCTTGCTCTCTTCTGTTGCACTCGATCGTGCTGCTCGAGTAATACAGGTCATACTCCCCATGGTTCCGAATCTTGCACTTCAGTTCCAACAGCTGCCGAAACCTTTCACATTCCTCCTCTGGGTTTCCTATGAAATCAGATTCAATGTATTCCCCAGACACAAAGCTTTCATTGCATTGGAGCTCAACGCTTCCTAACGTATCTTGGCTGTGGCCCAGATCCCGTTTGCTCTGCAGGGTAGCACTGTTTTGCTCCTCGGGTGCATTTTCTTGCTCTGAGCTCTCGTCATTACGCAGACTTTCATCTGTAGGCCCCACTCCACTGTCCTTCTCATGATTGTTGGATGATGAGGTTGCAGTGTCTGTAGTGCCATCCTCCTCCTCATGTTTCTTTGGCTGAAAAATGAGCAAACCAAAATGATTATCAAATGTCAACTATATTACATGATAATATTTTCCAGCTCTGTTTTGCTTAAACAGCTGGGATCTGATTTAAGCAAAATTAACACAGATCACTGAACAATAGTCCTACTGCTCACAGCTTTTAAACATTTCTGAAAGTCATGCTGGGGTGGCCATACTGAGGGAAGTAGATGAATAACAGCACTAGTGACATATTTTCTAAAGTACTGAAAGGAATATTTCCCTTTCTAGCTAAGACATCTCTTTGCAGTGCTTGAAAATAATGATTGCCAGATGGTGCACTGTTTTTAATTCTGGAGTATGGACAGAGACCGGTGGAGCTGAAATCTTCTCAAACTTTGCAAAAAGCTTCAGTGATGGTATCACTTAAAAAAAAAACAGAGAAAACAATGGCTTAGAACAATCTAAAAGAGTGCAAAAATACTACTTTAATCAGTGGGGCATTTTTTTTTTTTTTAACCAGTGAACTCCTTGTTTTCTCCATGGAGACGGGCAGTGTTGAAGCCTGCACATGGCCGGCCTGTTCCACTATACCCTCTACAGCCCTGCCTCACACTTCTTGTTTTCAGAAGTCTGTTTCTGAAAGACTATTAATGTTTTTTTGTCCTGGTTTCAGCTGGCACAGACTTAATTTCCTTCCTATTAGCTGGTATAGTGCTGTGTTTTGTATTTAGGATGAAAATAATGATGATAACACACTGATATTTGGGTTGTTGCTAGGCAATGTTTAGACCAAGTCAAGGACTTCTCATCTTTTCATACTGCCCAGCCATCAAAGAGGCTGGGAGTGAAAAAGAACCTGAGAGGAGACACAGCTGAAACAAACTGGCCAATAGGATATTCCATACCACACGTCATCATATTCCATGTATAATTGGGGTGAAGCTGACCAGAGGTGCAACAGCGGCTCAGGAATTAGCTGGGCTGGGCACTGGTGGTCTGCAGGAGGTAACTGTGCTGTGCATCACTCGTTTTGTATCTCCTATGATTAATTTTCTTTTTTTTTTCATATTAAACAATCTTTATCTCAACCTGTGAGTTTTCCTTTTTTTTTTTCCCCCCAATTCTCCACCCAATCCTACCAGGCAGTGGAGAGGAATGAGTAAAAGGATCCATGGCAGATCAAACCATAATTTTGAATTCTAGGATTTTCTCAAGAGGACACCTCTCCATTACATCCCCAGAGAATTTTTTTGTGCTTTAGTTAGTTATATTCCTTAGAAATAGAAACAGCCTTTTACCATAAAGTGTAGAGCAATGAGTGCTCGCCATGAGCATAATGTCAAGCTTTTAGGCTGTTGTATTTTAATTCACACTCCACTCATTGTACCTAACATATTTATATCCTCAACCCATTTATATTCTCAAAGAATGTGAGACAATACCTCTCTGAAGAGACAGACACTTTTTACTTTTCAAACTGGGTAGGCAAAGAATTGTACCCTCTTCCCCTTATCGAGCAATCATGCTGAGTGCAATTTATATGGCCTGTTCGCTAAGTACCAAAGTGTACACAGTACCAATCAAATGCCATTTCTCTTTTAGGAGGTATAATCGTATAATTTGTATAAGAGCAGTAAAAATCCCTTTGGAGAAAAAAGGTACAGTGCACCCAGTGAGAGGAAACAAACTTAAAGAGGCCACTGTCATAATTCCCTTTATCTCTACTTCGACAGACAGTAAAACAGGATGAAAATGTGTCTCCTATTTCATCCTTTCTCTCTTCATGTCCACCTCATAATCACACACCCTTCAACTGACTTTCTTTCTTCAATTATTAGGAAGAAATAATAGCCTGGTCTCAAAAAACAAAAATAACCTCCACCCTCCAGTGACTCCAGTCTGGGTCAGCTGCACTGCACCCCATCCACAGCAATGAGCAGCTCGTTTCTCTCAAAACATGCTCTGGGAAATATTTAGTGACATGAGTGTTATCAGCTCCACCAGACACTGGGAGGGCTGTGCCGCAGAACTGCCAGGGATATGGGAGCCTGTCCCAAATGCGGGCTCTGCTCACATTAGAAAATGAGGAGGGCCAGGATTTTCTTTCTCACCCTCGAGGATGACAGAGCACAACTTGCGTCTATACGACTAAACCCATCTTGCTCCCTACACAGGGTAGCTCATCCATACTGTGTTAGCACAGTTAAACAGCTTATAGGAACTGAGCTTCATGATACTTCCCCTGATGTCTCCAGAATGGTTGCACACCCCCAAAGCATCTATTTGAGCACTTCTGAAAAAAATTCCTTCGTGCACCTATTTGTATAGGTTCTGAAACAGACTTTAAAGCGTGGACCACATAATCAACGCTTCCAGAATTAGTGGCTCTTGCTTTCCACACCATTTTTATCAAGACTTTAAACTCTGCCTGTTCAACTTCCTCTTGATTTAAACTGAATATATATGTGCTGCCATCTACTCAAGTTACACTATCCATAATTAACACATACACACACACAAGGACACAGACAAAAGATGTAAACGAATCAAAGCCCATCTTTCCAGTCCAACGGAAATCAAATGGGTGGGATTGATTTGACCGAATGTAAATGTCTATAGTACAGATACCTGAATGTCAGGTAGTCACTTTGGGTTTCCCTCCCTGTCAGGAAGAAACAAGTGTCTGTACAATCAGATTCTTAGCCTAAAGCAGACACCCGTATCACATTAACACTTTCCCCAGTATGTGGATAGTCGCAGCTAGTTTAATTAAGAAAATGGAAAATAATAGAGATATTTAGTGTGCTGTGTGTTTTTGAGATATATTTTGAAGAAACATCTCCTGTGATTTGGGTCAGGTAGCCCCTGCCATTTCTGTCCTGGACTTGTCACGGCTCTTGCCAGAGCCCCAAAACATGTGCAGACTGAGCAGTCTTTTACAACATGAGATTATTTTAATTTTGAAACGTAGCAAGCCTAATTCCAGGTTAAGTCCCTTCTGAAAAACAAGAGTTAGTCTCCAGTTGTCAGTGTTTTGCTTTTGTCAGTATTATCTATTATCTATTCCAAACAAAGTGTTTGTTTTCAAACGTAGGTTGTCAATCTCTTCTACAATTACTTCTGTTTGAAATACCAAAGGGCTCCTTAGGCCTCATCTTTGCAGTGAGAACTCAGATAATGAGAAGGCGAACCTGGCGGTGCGTACAATCAAGCAATAAATGAACCTCAAAAGATTCTGCATTTCAGCTCCAGCAAGCATTCATGCCTATAAAATGGCTAATCTTGCAGGAATTCAGGCACTGCTCTATTCTCATTTTACAATTTACAATGTATACTGGGACTCAAACCCCAAGTCGTCCCTAAAGTCGAAAACAGTGAGATTCAGTCAAATGTTTTAATAAACAAAGCTGCTGGGGTCTCTGATTGGTCTCTGACATGAGAAGGAGATGGACCACAGTGAGGCAGTCTCCAGTGGCAAGCTAACCATGAGGTACTCCAGCCAGGAGAGGAGACAGAATGATTTCAGTGGCGCACTAAAAGGGAAAAGGCCCTTCTGCCAACAACGCTGTTCTTTTGAAAGAGGCTTCTCTCAAAAAAGAACATCCCCAAGATACTTTCACTGCATTTCAGCTTTGAATGAAATAGAATGATTTTTTTTTATGCAATTCTTTCTCTTCTTAATAGGTTTTGATATATTTCATGATACTGATAAGAATTTCTGCATGGCAAACGTATGGCATTCTTCTGAACGTTATCTCTGCTGCACACTGTTGTAAAGGTGAAGGAATACAATGAGTTATAAAAATGGAGAATTACATTGTTCCTGGAGATTTATTGGAGTGTTCTATACAGAGAAGATATAATTCTTGATCAAATTCTATAGAATGACTCAAAATCATAGAGAAAAGACATGACTTTGTACTTAATTTTTCTAATACAAACTGTATCCAATTTTTCTCTGACATCTCATGTTAATGTTAAAACGGCACTCTGTAAAACAGACTCGTATTTGGAAAGACATTCTGCTATGCTACTGCATTCCTGCAGCTCATAAGATTCAAGATACAGATGACTGAGAATAGGACTGTGTTCTGGTTCACAAAAATCAAGGCTGGCATTAGAGTGAGATCTCCATGGCCAACCTTGAAGCTTGCAGATGAGCTTGGTCGTCAGCAGTGGCAAGGAGAGCAGTTTCATTGCTCTGATGGATTATGTGATTCACCTCAGGAAACTGCTAGGTTCCCCAGCCTAACAAGGAGTAAAGAAGCAGTTTTCTAACTTGCCGAGTCACTACATTGAGTCTAGAGAGACAGCAGCTGTCACAAATTACTGATGGACCATTACACACCAAGCTGCATTTGGTTGATTCGATTACTCATCAGAAGGGCAAAGAAATATCTGGTTGTCCTAGAATCACTTCAAGCAACTCAACTTCAGACACTGACAGAGCATAAGTGACCATAATGTTTTCAAGTGTAGCTCTCTTCTGCAGTAATATAAAATCTTATTAAGGTAAAAACCCCATCCTTAGTATAAGGTCCCAGTGGGGAATAAGCAATCTCAGTAACTTCTATGAAACCACTTCCCAGAACATGACCCTTCAATAATGAACACTATCCACAACCCAAATTCAGTGAAAAAGCCAAAGCTTGACAAGAACCTGTCAGTGAAATATCAAAGCAGTTATGTGATTTCAGAGGTTCGAACGTCTTGTATGAGGGACCAGCAGGGTTTGTAGATAGACTTGCTGAAGAATTTCCTCCAGAAGTTGGGGTTTATGTGAAAATGTCACTGTGTAAAGGAAACTGCTTTGTGAAGAACAAGTGTTTGTTCTGACAGGAAATCTTTTGCTAATCAAGAAAATATTTGTGGTTAAAAAAATAAACAAGATGCCAAATATCTTTTCAAAGCAGCTAGCAGTGGAGTGGTTAGCACATTTAACCTAGGAAACTGAGGCTTGGATCACTGCCTGGAAAGGAGAGTAATAACTAAAAGGCCACTATAAATCCTGTTTCAAGACTCCCTTTACCTCTGACCCTGGAGTTATTCCACTTTGTGTAAAGAACTAAATGCTTGTAAAATAAATGATTTGTAATCTGATCTATCATATTGCAGATAATTGACTAAATTGTTCTGCCAGTGTCTCTGTCCCAATGAATATTTAATTTATGTACAGTGAATAGCTTTAATAGGAGCTACCACCTAGTCAATAGCCTGGTGTCGAAGCTGGAAGGGAGGTGAGGAGGAAACAGGCTAGATGCATGTTCAGGCCCCCAGTGTGGACCAGGTGGTGAGGTGTATGTGAGGCCAGGTCTCCTGTTAGCCAAATAAGCTCCCTGGTTTCCAGAGGAAGGAAGGCTCCCACAGTCTTTCTCTCTCCACTTCAAAGAAAAATGCCTCAGGCTTTGCTTTTGAGCAATTCAGAACGGGGAAAAAATTCTAAGTCACACATTTCTGTGGGTGGGAAAGCAGATTCTCCCCAGCTGCACATACAAAAAAGGCAGGAAATGAAAGTTGGAATGTATTTCCTTGGTTCCACACAGGTATGTGTGCTGAGAGATCATCTGAATCAGGTGTCGATAAGGTCACTTATGCCTTCCATGGTAAAGTGCTGCTGAGAAGACCCATCCCTTGAGGAAACTGTATGGCGGGGGCGGGGGGGGGAGGCACATGCGTCTCTACCGTGGTCACACTGCTTACAGCACATATGGACAGGTAAAAGTTGTGAGAGCAGCAAGCTGAGACTATGCTAACAATACACTTATTTGTCTCCATTAACAAAACAAATGTCGAGCTGTGCGCTGTCGGTGTAAGAAAAATACACTTGTATTACCAAAACACATGTTGTTTATTTTAAACTCCTCTTCCATCTTGTTCTGCAAGCTCTCTGGTGCAAGGGCTGGCTCATATCTCACAACCATGTAACAAGAGGACATCTATCTCAACTTGGAGCTCTAGGTACCATGCTGATACAATTCATTAAAAAACCCCTCAACCTGACATAAAATATAATAACATAAACCCCCAAACACTTCAGAATTAAAGAGACAAAGCAATATTATCCTGATAGTTCAGAGAAAGGGAGAAATCTATGCTTATCACAGCCTCTCAAATTGTTTGTTAGCTTGTAATAGTGGGCCTAAGCATCTATTGTTCTCCTTTTCCTTACTGAGAGCATGCTGGATTTCACAAAGTTTTAGAGACCAAATTCTATCAAAGCCTTTGACTCCATTTTACAGCACACCATTTCATTCTCTATTAATAAAAAAGTATACCTAGCAAAATTTCAAATGATACATTTAGTAGCAGTCCTACCTGCTCCACCTCGTTGGCTGTGTACTGCATTGCTTCATTATGCTGCTCTTCCAACATTTCCAAGTTTAACTCCTCTAAGAATTCATTCCTTTCATCATCCAGCCACCCTTCTTCCAGCTGCAAAGAATACATCAGTGCATTATATTATGTTAGCAAGGACACATGCTAAAACAGGGTAAACCCAAATGGCAGTGCTTGACTAGCTCTTTTTCTCTTAATGATTCTCTTCAGAAAGCCAGGCGGTAGGAGTTCACAGCTCAAAAACAGAAGAAGAAAAAGAAGGATAAAAAAAAAAAAAAGGGACTCATGCCTTTTATCCTTTCTTGAAACAGTCTGACTGATTTCCTCTCATAATGAAGGAGACTGCACAGCACAGACATTATTTGCTTTCAAAAGGTATGAAAGGCGCAGTGCATAATCCTGGAGCTGTCACTATCATTACCGGCGGGAGCGCCCGTGTTGAACGAGCGGCATCGTTACTAATAGGGACAGGAGGCGATCGGGCTCTTTCCTCTAACAACCCCTGTCCCAGTGCTGTGCCCTTCTCCCGCCGCCTCAATAGAGAAACGCCTTATGTTGCGTTTCTGTCACCGTTTTCCCATTGATTGTCCAGGTAAACAAACAGAGGAGGGAGTCTGAAAGATGAGGTGACTTGAAGGGAGGTTATTTCTGTTCTCCCAGCACGCCTGGAAGCTAGGCTTATCCACTTGGTCTTTTTGCCCAAGTGTAGACTAATACTTTGACCTTTGGTGAAGACAGCATTGCTGAAGGACAGGAGGGGATGCTATGTTTTCTTGCAAGTGGGTATATCCTTCCTTTCCACCCACTTTGCAAACTTCACATCTTTCTAAATTGATAAAACAGGCACCCCTGGCTTGAAATGCTCTTCCTTCCGTTCTGCTCATTGAGCACGTGCATACACGTGGCCCACACCCCTTTCTGCATATCTGCAGTGCCTTGCCAGACAGCACGCTGCATGAGTGCAAAACATTGGTCAGTGGCACTCCTGGCTATAACAACAGGATCACAGCAGAAAGAAAGATTGTTTTGTCACTGGTAAACAGACCAGAGGAGGAAGGTGACAAAAAGTGGCTAGAAAGTTAAAGTCTCAGCATTAGACAATTACTAGAGTACCACCTATTCACTATTCACCTAACACCCTGTGTTGCTTTGATCTTTCTGTCTTGAGACAGCAAGATCAAAGCAACACAGGGCAAAACCTACAGCAGAAACAATGCTGCCTCAAAGCCAGGAGAGCTCTGTCCACAGATGCCAGTCAGAAAAGTTACACCAAGCCAGCAAGCAGCAGTTCAAAGCTACACAAGGAGTGACTGACGCTGTGCGGTGCTTCTAGCTGAATACTGGCAGGGTACCACTGTTTCCTTCACAAAGTCCGATGTGTTTTTGCTCATGCCAATGAAATCTTTCCTCTTCTGAAGAATATCAGACTTTCACTGTTTTCCTTGGCAAATCCAGACTCTGACAGCTTGGGATTAGAGGGAGACTTTTCTTGAGGCCATGTTACTTTAAGTTTATCCTTAATCAGACTTTGAAACCATTCTCTGAAACATCTGCTACTGGCCACTAGTATTGCTTACATGTCTTGTTTGCTAACTTTTCCAAGCATGAAAACACAATCACAGATTTCTGTTCAGAAACACAGCCTTCCTCTACCATAAAGGATGCAACTGAACTTCCCTCATTTGAGGAAACTGAAAATATTAAAAGATTAAAAATGCAGAGGATGAAATAAGTCTTTCATGACATCTGCATAGGCAAGCCTAAAACTGGGGGTTAGATCAGTGGAAGGTAGATGGAGAACTGACTGAAAGGCAGAGCTCAGGGAGGTGTGATAAGCTGTGCAGTGTATAGTTGGAGGCCTGTAACTAATTGTGTGCCCCAGGGGTCAGTTCTGGGTCCGGTCTCATGCAACATATTCATCAAAGACCTGGACAAGGGGACAGGGGGTACCCTCAGTAAGTTTGATGATGATACAAAGCTGGGAGGAGTCGCCAACACTCCATAAGGCTGCACTGCCATTCAGCAAGACCTGGACAGGCTGGAGAGTTGGGTGGAGAGGAACCCAATGAAATTCAACATGGGCAAGTGTAGGGTCCTGCACCCGGGGAGGAATAACCCCAGGCACCAGTACAGGTAATGGGTTGACCAGCTGGGAAGCAGCTCTGCAGAGAAGGACCTGGGAGTCCTGGTGGACAAGTTGCCCATGAGCCAACAGTGTGCCCTCGTGGCCAGGAGTGCCAAAGGTATCTTGATGTGCATTCAAGAAGACTATGGCCAGGAGGTCATGGGAAGTTATCCTCCCCCTCTACTCTGCACTGGTGAAGACTCCTCTGGAGTAGTGTGTCCAGTTCCATGCTCCCCAGTTCAAGAAAGACAAAGAACTATTGGAGAGAGTCCAGAGGAGATCTACAAGGGTGAATAGAGAATTGGATCATCTCATATGGGGAAAAGCTGAGAGCTGGGTCTGTTTATCCTGGAGAAGACTGAGAGGGGATTTCAACAACACTTATAAATATTGAAAGGTTGGATGTTGAAAGAATGGGTCCAGACTCTTCTCAATGGTGCCTAGTGAGAGGACAAGGGGCAACTGGCACAAACTGGAACAGAGGAAGTTCCATCTCAGTATGAGGAAAAGCTTCATTTACAGGTGGCAGAGCACTGGGACAGGCTGCCCAGAGAGGTTGCATAGTCTCCTTCTCTGCAGACATTCAAGACCCACCTGTATGCGTTCTTGTGAAACCTACTCTAAGTGGCCCTGGTTTAGGAGTGGGGTAGCACTAGATGATTTCCAGAGGTCACTTCCAACCCCTACCATTCAGTAAGAGATTAATCTCACTTGGGGAAATGTGCTGCTTTGATTGCAGCATATCCAGTACCTACCTAAGTGGTATGTTTTCAAATTATGTTACAGCTTGTAGATTAAAAATAATATATAGCTTAGTATATGTATGCACTACATACAGATAGGGGAATGCACATGCCACATTGTTTATGCATGAAATGAGTTATGCACTCCTCTGGTTCTCTGCTTCAAAACTTAATTATTCATTGGTCTTCACTGGGCAAAGGGTCAGAGGATGTTCTCTTCCCTGTTACCAAATGAATGTGGTCAGCAGCCACCCTTCAAGACTGCCATTACCATCTACTGCACATATAAAAAAAAAAAAAGCCTGCTTAATCATGCTGTCTTCTACCAGAGTTAAAGCAGCACAATTAGTAGAAATCAGTTTGTGGACAGACAGATTTCTAACATGTTATGTGTTTTTTCCTTCAGTTTTCCATTAATATGTACTTAAAACACATAAATTAGCCACTCCCCTGCCACTCCTTCACCTCCCCCAATAAAAAAACCCAACCCAAAACCCATTTATAATTTCAAAGGAGCAAATTTATCTGGGAACTTATAGTGGTACGGCTAAGAAATTCCTTATCTCATATCGACTTTTTCATGTTGATCAGTCTAAATAAATACAGAGAATGAACTTTTCCTATGGCATGTACTTTATAAGTGGATGGATTTTAGTTCTCTACTGAAAAACATAATTTAGTGAAAACTCCTAAGAATAATACTGAAACATGTCTTTCAAACTTCCAGAGAGGGTTATGGTTTTGCAGTATAAAATTATACAGAGGTTTGTTTTGGGGTTTTTATGTACTATGCCACCAGTTTTATGGTAATTGTCTAGATTTCTGAAAAACATAAAGGAAATGAATACTGAAACTGTGACTACTATAACCACCATACTCAAGTAGAGATTACAAGTGGCACTGAATTACACTTACTCAATTTAATTTATACAGAGTATGCAGCTAGCAAGACTGAGATATCAGATCAACAGCATGAGAGAGAAATGGCAACATAACCAAGTCTGAATTGTTCACAGATGGAGAGAACAGTGACAATATAATGTCTTTTTGCTTTGCAATGGCCTATAAATAGAATATAAAGGGAAATACAAACAGCACAGTTCTCCCACTCTACCTTTCCTTTAGTTTGACGATCAACCTAACATATGCCCTCTGTGCTGACAAAAAAATTACTGGCATGGAAAAATTCTTGGCATTGGCATAAATTTTTTAGAAGTACAGAAATGTTTCTGAAAGCTTTTGAAGATTCACTTCCCAATATACATGCAGGTTTTTGTGACCAGGGTCTTTTGAACACTATCAATGACTCCTACAGCTTTGTGTAAGTTAATATAAGTGACTGAGTTTAAGCACAGGAAATCTATCCCAGATATATATATCCCCCAAATAAGAAATATCTAATAAGTACTACATAGTTTCCAAGTTCTAAGTCATATTTTACTAATATCCTGTTAGAGCTGTTAACTTTATTTGCACACCTGCTTACTCTGTGTGCTGGAAAGGAATTGCTTAGTTTGGGGAAAACATGCCCTAGTAATATGTTATTTTCTTTGTTGGCTCTTTTTTGGCTCTGCAATTATTTGTTTCATCCTTTTGTCAAGAACTTTGGCATTCCTATTTCTCAGCAGTTCATTACCTACAGTGACAGTGAATGTACAGTATAACCTGAGTTCTGGCTCAGTGCATCTGTTTACTCTAACCTGCATCTCCGGTCTTGCAACCAGCAACACAATTTTCTTGCATTCTTCGCTGGAGAGCAATGCCACTGCCTCTTCCCGATTCTGGACATCTTGGCCATTTATCTAGAAAACAAATGAAAGTGGCACATTAGTTTCTATTTCCACAAAGCAACACACAATAAAGGGCAGATATCAGCTCATTTGTGCTGAATGTATGGACAATGAAACTCGCGCAACGGGCTCATCTTCAGCCCCTCAGTGGTAAGTGCTTTCACTCAATTATGCGCTTACTGTAAGAGCTGTATCGATCGTTGAAGGATGGTGGACATCAGAGGAAGCAGTTATGTTCATAAATGTCCAACCTGCGCCCTGGTAACATACATCTAGCAACACAATTAACCAGCCCCTGACAGGTGACGTTCATCTTTCCCCGTTCAGAGTAATGGAAGTGTCACTCTGAGATAATAGTGCTGGTGGAAGCAGGACTGGTAATGCTACAGCTGAAATCAGTCACACTGTATGCTGGTAGAGAGCCAATTAGAGAGCTACAGTATTATCTCTCACCAGGCAATACCTACAGGCCACTGCTTATTGCTGCTCCATTTAATCATTTTATATTTGTGTGGACAGCTTAGTATCCAGAACCACACAAAACATATGTATCCCCCTTACAAGAGGATAATCAAAATAGAAGTGGTTCTCCAGTGAGGATGTGCTTTTCTTGCTATCCTTCTCCTATTCTGTTACCTCATTAAAACACCCACGCCCATGAGTATGTGGTAACAAACACATTTCGCACTGTCCAAAAATCCTTTATTGAGGGAATCAAATAGAAATCTTATTCTCCATGCATGTTTGATTTTGTTCAATTCACAGCACAAGAGATGTGTTATTGTCAAAACAACAACAACATAACCCCTTGGTCTATTTGAAAATACATGAAAACAAAAGATAAGGCTCTGAATATTTGGAGGAAATGAAGCCTTGCAAGGGTCTGATTTCAATGTAGCAGGAGCTGCCTGGTCACAAAGTAGAGAAAGTTGTGTTTCTACACACAGGTTTGGCCTGAAAGCCTTGACTCAAAAAGACAGCTTTAATTCAAGTTAAAGAAAACTTCAGCGTACCAGTTCTCTAACCAGTGATGAGTAAAATGCCTCAGACCATTCAAAGCTTGCATGAAGGGATAGCTCTGGTCCGTGGGAGACCAGATAACTACCTGCTAACACAGAGCTGCCCTAACCCAAAAAGCAGAGATGCAACCACAGAGGCCCAGGAGCAGATCTCTGGCTTGTGCAAAACCCCCTGCAGTTGAGGTGGCTGCTCTGGTGACTGCTATCCTGGACACTGGAGGCAGTGACCCTGTCGGTCACACACAGTCTGGAGGTGCCCACCCCACACCAGCTGCACTGTCACAGGGCAGGACTTGAGCCTGGACCACAGCATCTCACTCCCATGGGCCAGATCTGTCAGTCTGGAGGTTCACAGCTAAAATTATAAGAAGCTTGGGCAAGACTCACTAGGACTGTCCTCATAAAACCTTTCCCTTGATTTGTAACATTTGATGTAAAATACTCAGGGTGTTCTCAGATACTTAAGAAGACTGTGAAGGTGACAGGAGAGATGTGAGGTTTGAGAGAAAGAGAAGAGGAAAGTTTCAGCCTCAAAAACGTGAGGAAATCTGCTGTAATGTTGGGAGAAATCCACAAAACAGAGTGTCACTTCTAGCCTTAACCTGTGCCATCCGCTACCCACAGAAAATGCCCCCACACTCAAGGATCCGTCTCTCTTGCAGCCTCAGTGTAATCCTCCCGTAATGGCACTGTCACCTTCTATTTCTCTGAGTTATCTCATCAATAAGAGTAGATAGAGGGTCAATGTGTTTTCAGATATGAAAGTAAACCCCACATAACTCTCTGGGTGTTAACTTTAATGATCAAACTCATAGCTATATATCAGCACTGACATTAAAGTAATGCTCCAGTCTACAAAAGGACAGCAGAATTACCTATGCTTTTCTCTTGCCCCTGGAGTCTTTGCTCACAACAGAAATGAATTTCATTAGGAACTGGAGAACTTTTACCTGAACTGCTGTTGGCTCTCCACTTCACTCAGAAATTTTAGGAAGCAAGGAAAGGAGCAGAAAACGGACCTACCCTCAACTTCCTTATTTTGAAACACAGAGTGGAAATGAAAGTTGTTTCTACTTGGTTGGATAAATCAGTTATTTTGATTTTTGAAAGTTAAAAATTTCATTATAACCTGTTTGCTTTCTTCAGCAGGTGTTTTATATAAAGACACAGAAGGCAGTGCACTAACTTTTCCACTCCAGCCACACCCCATGTGTTCACATCACCCCAAGTGAGTTCATTGCCCTTGCACTGTGGCATCTGTGTCTTCTGAGGGGGGGTACCTTCGATTCTGAAAATGTTTTCACACTCTCAACCACACAGAGAATAAACCAGGAGCCCCTGGGAGAGACCTGCTGTTCAAATGTAACTGATTTCCTCTCTGAAAGATGGTTCACTTTTGTGCTAGCTAGACTCCCAAAGGTGTTACCAGGGTAAGAGATGCAGGTACCGGTTCCTGCAGAAATGGAAAGTCTGGAATGAACAGCCTGATCTTGTGACAGCTTGAAAGCTCATGTGCCTAAATTAATGAGGGAAATTATGAAACCAGTTACAGAAATGCAACCTGTCATCACTGGTAGCGATTTCTGGGGCTTCAATAAAACAGGTCAAAATACAAGTGAAATCAACTGCAAACAAAACCTAAAAGGCTATGATACAGCAAAGAGTCTCTGGTGTAATACACCGTACTATTCCCTTCCAGTTGAAAATGCCATCCTAGGAATTTCCCTCTCTGTACAGGTGCACTGCCCTCCTCCTGAGCCAGCAGCTGGCCACCATCACTCACAAGGGCTACGCTCTGCCACACAAACCTACCTTTGGGGCAGCTCCTTAAATGAGCAGATCAATAGAAACAAAAGTGAAGGAAAAGCGGAGATAGTGGGATTAGAAAAGAACTCAGATAAGTGATATTTATTGGTGGAGGACAAAAAATACTAACAAAAGCCTAGTGACACCCCTCCCCCCACAAGTACCTTCAAGATCATTCTTCATTAACAGCGCATTTTTTGTATGAAAACTCTCAGGATCTTGGTCCAGCATGAGTGAGCTTCACCCAAATTTATGTGATCGCTGAATGATCAGCAAGTCTCTGACACCCATATTTATGTCTGCACTATTCCTGTTTAGAATGTGACACTGCGATGAACATCGGTGAAATGAGATTTGCTAATAAATATGGCAGAATAAAAGACATGGGACATAAGGGCATGAGCCAGAACGAGTTTGTCATTCTCATTTTTCAATACATGCACTTTAGCTCCCAGCTATTGTGTTAAAAAACAGACAGACATGGATTTTCTCATCGACCACAGTAACAAAGAAAACCACCTTCCCTCATTAACAGTCCACAGAGAAGACGGTACTGAACATTTGTCTGAAGAAAGAATTTAAGGAAAGGTCTGTTGTCACTTACTTGCAAAATGCGGTCTCCTTCACGGATCCGGCCATCTCTGGCAGCGATGCTGTTTGGATCAACCTGCACGGGACAATATCCAGTAACTGAATGTGGAAAGATTTTTACTAGAAATTATAACAGCTGCACATTGCACAATTTGAAAAATTACTATTTTTATTGTGTATAGAGGCAATCTGAAGTTTCCTTTAGAATCATATAAACTCAACCATTCTTTAAATCCTTGATTCAGGTAAAAGGGTTGGGAGCATATGTTTTTCACATTAATACTTTCCTATGCCACAATCAGGCATTAACCTTCATCTGTCAGTGCACTAAGAATGAATGGAAAAGTCGCTCTTCTCTGGAAGTTCACGATGGACTGAGGTGCTTCTCAGCAGTTCATACCTCTTATATAAACAGGCCTGTCTTTGGGTATGAGCAGGTTTATTTTTCTTTTATGGAAACATTTACTATTAAATGACTGTCTCAGTTATCAATCTGTTATTTCCTCTAGAGTTCTGCAGCTCATGAGGAAACAGCAAAAAAGGATCTATATTGTATAGATCACTCACAGGTACTGTATATTGTTCCTGGTCTGAGTCAGTTAACTTTAAGTTAGTTTAACCTAAATAGATGTTTAGGGCTCCATTAACAGTTTATCAAAGTCACTATAGCTCATCCCTGAGCAATGACCTACTGTTCATTGCGGGGCAATTCGATCTATCACCTTTCACTTGATGGTTATCTTAAATCATTTATTTTGTCTCATCATGCCATAAGTGATTTTTTCAAACCAAACATTTGAGTTAAGATTTGGTTTGCAAGTTCTATCCTCTGCAGCTGTTAGATATTATTTGCTTCTTGTGCATNAAAAAAAAAGAAAAAAAAAGTTCTGAAGTGCTTAATCAAGTATGAAAGACAATATAATGCACATTAATTAATTCACAGGATTGTAGGGGTTGGAAGAGACCTCAAGAGATTGAGTCCAACCTCCCCTGCCAAAGCAGGTTCCCTAGAGCAGGTCCATGCAGGAAAACCAGCACATTTCAGATACCATCCTGGAGCATATTAAGAGATTCCTGCACTTTTGTTGTGCTCACAGGGTCAAACAGACTTTAACAGCAGTGCTCACACAACTGGTAGAAGACTTAATTCCTCATTCCCGTTCCAAGGCTGTGCTTTTCAGCTTCTTTGACACTGCTGTTGGCCTGAGAATGAGTCATCTTGCCTTCATCCCTGTTCACTGATACGCAGGATAACTCTCCCCACTGATCCTCTCTGTTCATGAGGTTCATTCAGAATTTAAAAACACAAAAACACAAGATCACAGAATATCTCGGAAGGGACCCGTAAGAATCACCAAGTCCAACTCCCTGCCCTTCACTAAACCATATGACTAACAGTGTCACCCAGACATTCCTTGAACTCTGATAGTATTGGTGCTGTGCCCATTTCCCTGGGGAGCCTCTTCCAGAGACCAACCACTCTCCCAGTGAAGAACCTTTCTAATGTTCAAATTTACTTCAAAATGTCACAAAGGGGTCAAGTTTTGAACATAGCTCACACAGGGCAATCACCAGAGCTTGGACTCACTGGTGAGCCTGAACTCACTAGAGTTCTTCTTTATCCACAACAACTCTCTTTGAAATGGCAGGAGACTACAAGGGAGTTTTTGTTCCTGCAAGTCTCATGGACTGACCACTTAACACACCGTGACATGTGCTGGATGCCATGTTTTCCTGGTGAAGCCAATGAAAAACTGAGTTCATCTCATCTCATCTCAATATCCAGCATTCCAGTTTTTGGAAAAAGAAAATTTTCTGACATATTCTTCTGCCAAGCCAATCTCTCCACCCACCTGTGGTATGTCTGTAACATACCCATAAATAATAAAATAACTATTATACACTTTTATGATTATTGAGGTAGCAGTACGGGGAGAATGCAAGCGGGGTGTGGAGAAGGAGCTTTTCTCCTTAAAAACTTCACCTGATTTCCAATAAAAGAGCAGACTTGTTTCAAAATTCAGATCATGCTCAGGTTGCTTTGTACTTCCCTAACTATGATGCTGTAGTTGAAAGAATTCAGATTAAAGAAGCTCACTACTAATAATTACTCGGGCAAAATAATTTAAACTGGTAATCGAAATGAATTGCAAGTGACACATGCTGGCTGGTGGCTGACACTTCTTCAGTCTGGTCTCAGAGCATTTGCTGTTACATTCCCTGGCACATTCAGTCCTCCACCATGAGCATCTCCCATCCTCCTCCCCACTGTCACATCCTTACCTCACTGACATAGATCCCCATGTCCTCCTCATCATCAGTTCTGTAACAGACCGTCAGCCCCAGCTTCTCCTGGCTGCTAACACGGCACAGCTCCACCTCCTACAAGAAAACACACAGGCTTGAATGGTGGTTTTGCCAAGGGTGGAAAAAGCTGTGTAGCACAAGGGAGCACCAAGCCACTGACATACTGTAGGATGTGACTCTACTTTATGATCTACTAATACTGTCCAGTCTTGAAACACAGTATTTTGTGTGTATCTTTAAGAGGGAAAATATGCTGTGAATTAAGAAGAAAAATATTGCAATATATTGCAGGTTCAGGCTATATGGAAATTGTTCACTAAGCCATGCCAAACTTTGAGAAATACAGCTGTGCACTGATTTTACAGGGCTTTTTTGCTTTTGGATTATAGAAGCTGACTTAGAGTATATCACATAGTCGTTTTAGTCCTATCAAACCAACTATTAATTTATAGGATATAAGACTGGCTGGTTACACATCACTCAATCCATCACACAAGTGACACTCCCTTCTAACAGCACTCCAAGCCATAAAGCAAAACCACAGCCTTCCATTAATAGCATAATTCCCTCGCTGGCCAGTTTAGTGCTGCAGCTTCATTGCAGAAGCTGTTAGATAGCAGAAGGATGCTTCAAGGAATATCCTGTGGAGCTGAACAGCCGTGGCATCCTCCTCAAATGTGAGATGATGCAGAAAACATATTTTTAGTGCCAGATGTCCCAGCAGTGGCATCTCATGAAAAGTGCAAGTTTTAGGGCAGATGGCACAGTGATAACTACTACATACACCCATTTGAGTTAAGTGTTTTTAGGGTTTCATGGGGGACTCATTCACAAAAATGCAAAGATGCACTTGAACACTGTGAAACAAATAATTGTAATAAAGTACAATGAACCAAATAACACAGAGCATTAGCTTGGCTGCAAATGGGAAATTTTACTTGATATATGTATTTAAAAGGAGTTTGCAGGTGACATTTGGAGCTTAACAGCTTCTGCTCCTCATGCCTGTGCAAAATAATATACAGAGCTTGCTCCTCCCATCCCCAGAGAGGTCACGCAGGTCAATCCAGAAGCAAGCTCAGGGTGCACAGCAGTGAGGACTCACTACTGAGTCCCAATCCAGTTGTGGGGACCAGGTGTTGAAATACTCTAACTTAGAGAAAAGCCTGCAGTTCACACGCACGGGTTAGCCCATGAACCTCGTGCTGTTTTCATTTCTGCTGAACATCCTTCACTACTACACACTACTGCGGCTTGCTTCCCGGCTCCCTCACCATGTAAACAACTACCCGAGTTCATAAACTTCTCCCTGGATGTTAGACATTCAAGGTTTTAACAAAAGCTAAGAAAATGTAGAAAATGCCACGAAACTGGCAGCATCCTTCAGTTCCGTTAAATACGGCAGGTTTTAAATAGGATGGTAAGAAGCAGCATTAGTTGGCAGTACGCATTATACACTGGGTTTGAAAGAACAAACAGGGGACTGTGTGTTTTATTAGGGAAGAGAATTGCAGTGACCTGATTTTGGCATCGGGAATGAAAGTATGTGTACTGAAGGGAGGCCTGCTCAAAGCCCATAATAATTGATGCCTCCAGAGGGAAAGAACACTTGACTAGAAGCGTAATATTAGGGAGAAATTACAGTAACAAAACGGCCTCAATTACAGCAACAAGGTATACTTTTAAGGAATAGAGAAGCTTGCAGTCCCTCAGAGGCCTATAAGCAAGCCTAAATACACCATAAAGGACTGAGACTGGGACCTTTAAATCAAGGCAAATGAGGAGCTGTGCACAGGCTGAAATCCATTGACTTTCATTGTCCTGCTGGCACAACCTCTCTTCTCCACGTGCTGAGGCTGGACAGAGGCCCCAAGGACTGCTCTGAACATAATTTCTTCGGTTGAGAATGACCTTGAAATTCTTGTGGATGATTTGCCTCAGAATGTTTGTTTCTAGAAAGCTGTATTAATGTTTCAGGATGCAAACAAACCAAATCCTTTCAGCGTGCGCTGGCTCAATGAGCAGAATAATTTAACCATTTAGGACATGAAAAAGCAAGAGAAAATGAGGATGACCCTAGAAGCTCCATCCTGGGAGTCCAAGAGGTTTGCTAAAACTGTCTCTGGGAACCACTTGGTGACAAATGTCAGTGACCAATGTCCTCTGACTGGGCTGCACCAGCCCTGCCTGCGCATAGTGCTTGAGTTGCCACAGCTTTCTTTTCCCCTCAGAGCTTAGAGCTGAGATCTGCACTCCTGGGACCACCTCCTTCCCAAATGACTGTATGGTGTGTACGGCTGTGGCCACTTAGAAGCTATAGATGCCTACAACAGGGAAACTGGTACTTAAAGGCTTAATAATTCTGTCATGTCTGCCAGTCTCCAGTCAAGTACATACTCAATATCTCCTTCAGTGTGAGGGAGAAGTTGGATGAGGTCTCTTGATTTGCATTAGAAGACATTCCAGATAGCTGCCTTTTTCCCACTGAACATCTGCACTACTAACCTCATAGCATCTTTCTACAGCAAACATGACACATCCTGATCACATTTAAACAAATACAGGTTGACAAAAGGGCTCTGGAAAATTTTAAAACATTTTGCGTAAAATACTTAATCTCTCAGAGCAAAATCCCTTAAGTCTGATCTTTTAACTCTCTACATAAACAAGCACAGTGAAACAACTTCAGTGGAGGAGCAGCAACTGAAATGTGAGAGAATCTGGATCATCATAGTCAAAACTATTTGACATTCCATTTTGCAAGAGAGTTTTTTTTGTGATTTTTGGGCTCTAGTTGGTTTTAGTGATTTTTTTTCCTACTGTTTTTTAACAGAAGAAACAGTAAGTTTGGCAGGAGTAATGTATTTCTAAGAACGAAATTTCTGTCTCTGAAAATACATTTAGATATATGCACACAAACACACATCTGTGTGCGCACACACACACACAGAGTTGCTTTCTCTTTGGGCTTTGCGTATGTACATGTAGGGACTGAACTGATGGTCTTAAAAATTCAGTATTTTAAAAATCTCTAAGAAATAATATTTGGGGATTCATGAAGTGTGCTGATAGACAGATGGTGGAATGAGAGGGACTGAGGAGAGAGCTCAGGAGATGACAGTCTTGCCTTCTTTTGGGCACTCTGGGGGCAACCGCCTCTCAACACGAAGAGCATTCTGCTGCCAAAGGACAGAAATCAGTGCCAAATTGCTCGATCTTTGACTTGCTGCTTCTTTTCTCTGTCTAGCCAGAACAATAATTCAGTGCATTACCACAGTAAAGAGAATACTTTCAAATTTTTTGCCATAAATTATTTGGTTAAAAGGTAGACATGAAAATTCGAGTAAGGACTATCCTGTCTTGAAAGACTGGGATACCAGTTTCTAAGGTAGCTCATTTCTTCAGACATAGAAAGGAAAGCAAAAAGGTGCAGATCATTCTGAAAACTGGTTATACTGGTCATCCTCTAAAGAGATGGAGTGGTGGCTGTAGCCTCTGGCTCCCAGTTAAAGGCCATCATTCACCTCAATGATGGAAAGCCAGTTTAAAGGCAGTCAGCCTCAGAAGACATAGGACCAAACAAGGCACTGTCACTTATTTGGGAAGGGAAGGCTAGGTTAATACTGTCAATTCTCTCAAGTGGTAGAGAGATAGATTATAAATGTCACCAATGAGGTTGTTTGCTTTCCAGACTTGCTGAAAAGAGGCTAAGAGCTACTAAAGGAGACCTTGTAAGAGTCTGCATTATGTTCCAGTTTTAGTGGGTCTTTCTACTGAAAGTTAGATAACAACGAGCAAAGCTGATGGTCAGATAGAAAAAAGATCACAAACCCTTCAAAGCCCACGCTTAAACAGTCTTTTGGGAATGAAAAGAGCTCTGAACTCTTCATATTTTCCCTCCACACATTGGAAAACAGATTACAACCTAGAATGGTAGTTTGCAAAGCTTCTTCCCACCACAACCAGAAGATGCTGACAAGAATTATTCATTTGATGACTCTGTGCTGGAATAACTCTACCCATGAACAGCTTATTCAGCCCTGTTCTGATTTGCTGACCACTCTACCAGTGGCCTGTACTACGCCATGCACACCTTTGAATCCTTCCCCCACTTTCTGTCAGGGTTAGATACCCTTTTTTCAACACCATTCAACCCATTTATAGTGCGGTTGAACTCTGCTCCTGCCTCATCATTACCTGTCACTCTTCTCCATTTGAAACATCCCATCCTGAAATGCTTCTTCAAAAACCAAATTATTTCTGTCTTCATCCTCAAAGCCCTTCTCTGTTCACTCTTTCCCACAGCGACTCCTCACTTGTATTTCACAGATGGCAGCCTCACTCACACTTTTCTGCCATCCCCCCCCCCCCCCCTCCAAATACTTTCATTCTCTACAAATGCCCATGGCCACACAGTCCCTACAACTCTTTACTTCCATTTACTCCCACCTTATAACTCATTCTGCTGTGTCACTCATACAAACCTGTAAAGAAATTACCTCCTGGTAAGCAGGAATTCCTGCCTATAAAATTGACTGCTTTGTTGTTTATGAACCAGCATACAGCCAGGCATTGCCAAGACAGCCTATTACCACTGTCACTTTGTTCTCCTTCTCTCTCTTATCCTCCGACCCTTCGTTCGTCTTGCATTCTAGCACTTATGGGTGATGAGATGAAATTTTGTGTATGGGTGGGAAATAAAGCAAACAAGAAATTAGAGCTCAATACAAATGAGTTGTAACGCACAGCAATCTACCTGCTTTCCAAGGTAGAAGACTCTCAAAGCCTGTACATGGACCTCCAGTGTTTGGAGGCAACTGAGTGGGTCTGAATAAACTTGAGATTTGATGTGTCCCATGCCCAGGATCTGACAAGAAATAAGCAGGTTCAGGAAATCCCAGATGCATTCTGTGATAATACTATGTTTCCTGAAACTCATCTACTCTATTCACAGAATGAGCAAAGACACTGTTTTAATTCCTTCTACAGAACTGTAACTCTGGGACTGCTCTGGTGCAATGGACATTTAAGGAGAATAACACTGCCCCATCTGCAAAGGGCTTAGAGTCCAGTAGCTGGACTCTGTAATACTGACTCATCTCATCCAACTCAATGTCCTTTTTTCATTTCTGTCCTCTAATGACATACTGACTAGAAAATGGGTAAGTCTAGTTTACTGTATTTACTGTGGACCAATGAAACTAACAAAGGTTAATCAATTATTTAATAATATTCTGTAGCATGACAAAGGTAAACTTGACACGTGGTTACCTCATCTTTGAACATGTTGTCCTAGGACTGGAATTCGCCTGAGACTATGCTGACAAGAAAAAGTGGTGATGTCCTTAGTAACTTGTTTGTGTAGGAATACACACTGTGTATTAAATCCTGTGGGATTTAATCTAGGTGATCCTGCTCAGGCAGGGAGGTTGGCCTAGATGATCTTTTGAGGTTCCTTCCAACTCCTAATGCTCTGTGATTCTGTGAACTGGCTGCAAGAGCAAGAAATGCAAATTTTTTAAATATCTCGGTGTGTATTTTAAATTAGTGGGCATATGTTTGAGATTCTTCCCTGAATGATGCCCTATACTGAGGAAGGGAAGTTTACTTACATTCTCAAATACATAATAATTTTGAAAAACAAAATAAATAGTAAGATCTTGTCTCATAAGAGAGTTGTGTGTTTTTTTAGAAGGTTTATGAAAGTTTTCTGCATTTAAGTCCCTATTCTGTGTTCAATTTTTATTGCTTTGGT
Source organism: Heliornis fulica (assembly GCA_013399135.1). Lineage (NCBI taxonomy): Eukaryota > Metazoa > Chordata > Aves > Gruiformes > Heliornithidae > Heliornis > Heliornis fulica. Next base: position 894,127 of record VXBZ01007326.1, on the reverse strand, counting down.
GCAGTCACCTCATACAACTTTTTGTGACCTGTTTTCCTTATCTATAATATGTATAAAACAATGCAAACATGACAAGAGTAGCAGGACATAACAAAAAGATTATTACAGAGTGTTTAAAAGGCACTGTAGAAATATTATAAATTCTCTGCATCCTTCAATAGTGCCCATCTGACTTTATAGCAATTGTTGCACACCACTAAAAGGAACGACCGAGAGAGACTATCAAAATCGTAATAGCTATTGAGTTCCCTTCACCTGTACAGTATATCAGAGTAATGGGTCCCATGAACACTGGTAAGACCATTAGAAGGGACAGCATGGAATCAAAACACAGCACTATGTTTCCTAAATGGACAGTGTGTGATCATTTTAGTTAACATTTAAGTCCTCATTACAATGAGAAAATCATCTCACCGTAGAGACATAGCCAAATAACAAATTAATTTTAATTAGTGTTACCCTCCAATGTAACAGAAAGATGTGGTTTTAAAATCTGTGCTTCATAGTTCAGAGTTTGTATTTTTGTGACATGGTAAGACAGGGGATCCTAAACATATTCTGTTTATGATATAGTCAACTCTATCATCTCTTAGCATTGGCCAGCATCTACCTCCTCCCATTTAACTCCATTATCTTTGGAGGAAAATGTCAGCTTTTCATGCTGGTTATGTATCGGTATAGGCCAGCCTGTAAAACCAAACATTGACTTCTTCCCTGTCCAATTTGAACAACTCTCATGAATAGGGAGAAATAAAAGACAGAAAGGAGAAGGGAAGGGAAGTCTTGCTACTTACAAGTACGAAACTGCCCGGTTTTCAATTAGGAGCCAACTGAACAGCACACATATAGCTTTTAGAAAAGGAAGTCACTGCAGCACACTGGAGATGAAATCCTACTTCACCAGCTGTGAAGTTGTCAGTCTGAAATAGTCCTTGTATGGTGAAACAAACCACATGATAGGATGAAGATGTGCTTTTTCTTCACCCTAAAATGTATGAAAGAGCTGTATCCCTGTTCAAGTCTCTAAGGTGGCTGGCAAATTCAGTCTGGAAATGTATTCTAAGGCAAAAAGAATTCAGAGGGAGGCAGTCTAGGGAGGTCTCTCTGGAGGTTCAGGAATTTTTATGTGTCCTCTTATTATAAAGTAGTATGTATCTCTTGGATCAGAACCAGATTATGAATTGCTACTAGCTGCTATTATTGCAACATCAAGGGGAAAGATATACCTTCATAGCAGAACAATAGTTATCATAAATTAATGACTTACTGCCCATCACTAAATAATATGGCTGTGTTCATACTCTGAAACAACCCCAGGTGTCAGCTGAGACACCTTTGTATTCTGCCCCTTTACAGACCACTATCAGACAGAGCTCCAAATGCTTTGAATGATTTACCTCATAGCTGGGATGACCTAAGAGTTTGGAAAATGCTAAAATACACCAAGCTTTAGATTACAGGTTTTATGATTATGTCATTGTTTTGTTCAGTTTCTTTCACAAGCTACTGCAAAGCAACGTCTTTGTGACAGGCTACTTATTGCTTTATAGAAATCAAGGCTTATTGAATACGATGAGTGGACCCAATCTAAGGTGTAGGAGTGTAGTATTTACCATATAACATGAGAAAAAAAAAAAGTAAACAAAATGAAAAACAATAAAGAAATGTAAGAAAATAGTAGCTACTTTTATCTTTGCTTTTCCTTTTTACCTGTAGTAATAACTGAAAAGCTGTTTTAATGTTCATCTTGATAATGGTGTAATTGACAGAATGATTAACTGAATTAATGAAGTACAAAAGGCCAAGAACAGTGTACTTACAGAATAGCTCAATGAAGAATTAACTGAGAAAGTACATTAAGGTCTGACTTATTTTAATAAGCTGGTTATACTGAAAAAAAAGGGATCTCATCCATCTGAGATAGCATCACTCTTATGAAGCGTGAAACAGAAGTGCACAGGGATTATGGGGACTATACACACCCTAAAATTAAGATTCGTTCTTCATTATTGTCCTGTGTCTGCATCTTTAAGGGTGAGATAAACCTCCAGTTCGTATGCACAGCTGAGTTTTGGCTTCTCTTCACACTGTCTGTCAGGGTTACTGTAAAAGTAGTCCTGCAAAGTCAGATCAACTTTATCAGCTTCTCGCTAGTGGTTTCTGCAAACTGTGGAAACCAAGCAAAGCTCGCTCTCAAACTCATAACTGTGTTTAGTAATCCCAACTCTGCAGTTCTTATCTCGTCACTGGGAATGATGTGAGCACCTTAACTGTTATCAGACAGAGCTCTGAACACTCAAGCATCTGGGCAGCATCTCACCAAATCACATTCACTTTCTTGGTCTTTTCCACATGACTGAAAGGATGTACATTTTCCAGGCTGCCAAATTACCGGTCATTTATATTGTTACCTTCTATAAAATTTAATCTTCATAATTCTTCACACTCATCAATGGCAAGGAATTCAGATCATGAAATAAAATTAAATAATTCAAAGAGAACCATAGCTATCACTTTACTCTTCTTACAGGAACAGTTCAATCTAATGAAGTCCTAGGAGGGTAAAGAGCTAACAGTGGAGGTACTATAAAGGAAAATTCATCTCAAATTGAGAAGTGATGAGAATGGTATTACACACTGCATAAAAGCATAGGTTGCAAATTGGTATGGGTGTAAAACAGAGGCAACAACTGCCTCAGTTTGCAACAAAATAAGCATTACCAGCAGACCAAAAGGTATTCTTTAGACTTCCCTTTATAAAACCATTTATTTCACCTCTGAATTTGTACCATGTGGTAGAAGATGTGACTCTCATGTACAAATAATCAGTGTGTGTACAGTGGGTAAAACTGTAAATCAGAGACTTGGTGTTCCAGACACTTATCATACTTCACCTTCCTCGAATCACATTTCCAACACTCTTAGCTAGGTTTTGCTTAGCAGTGACATCTTTAACAATGACCAGAAGTAATTTGAGGAAACTCAGAAAAAAAAGAAATCATAGAAAAAAAGAAATCATAAGAAATCATCACAACAATCTATTTTAAATATGATGCTTTTTTTTTTTCCTGTGGGCTACCTTTCTCTTTAGACGAGGAGAGTCTGTAGTTCCTCCAACGTGTATTTAAAAAAGTCATTTCATTTTAAAGATGTTTTCAGGTTTGGGGTGGGTCTTAAATATTTAACTGTTTACTTGTATGTGCATGTGTCTGTATGTGTGGAGGGAAGGTAGTATGCATACGTAAGTTTATGTATATATGTATATAGGTACATACAGTGTGTATGTATCAGTGCTTAAGTGCGTGCCAGGCACGTGAGTTACACAGCAGAGACTGGCAATCACAAAACAATTCATTTAAGAGCATGACTGCAACTCTTGAAAACACAGTGATAGGACACACTCATAATGAGAAAGGGGAAGAGTCAGATGAGCCCACTATTCACAGAACCAGAGCACTGACATTTGCAGCCCTTTCTGGACTCTACCTTTTTATGACAAGAAAAGAAGCCTAATTGTTTATCCATAATTACAAAAAAGACAAACGGCAAAAGGAAACAAGACTTTTCAGCTTGCTAGAAAAGCTCCTTTGTCACAAGCTAGATCAGTCAAACATAAAGCTTTTCTCCTACTTTACCTCCATGACAACCACGTGTTTAGGGTGAGCTGCAGTATAGGGACAGCTCACGTGAGAGATTATATGGAGGAAATACCTATCACTGCAGCTTTCCTAAGTGTACCAGTAAGAAAAGATCAAAACTGCCTGGGGTTTTGGGACTGCCAGACTGAACACAAGTAATACCGCAGGGAAATAAAGGCTTCCTAGGCCTGAGGACTACCCTAACATCACCAGAAGCCATGCTCTCTTGTCAAAAGGGTTTTACAGGAAATATGTTGATATGGTATCCACACCACTCAGGCTAATTGTAGGCTATGTATTGGTGAATGTAGGCTATGTAGGCAGAAGTATTTGGTGTGAAATAGAGTGCAGTTGAACTTGCCTTTCCCTTCACAGGTCACTGCAGGGTCCTACTGCACTATTTCCACAGCGAATAAGCTGATTTGTAAATGTCTGCAGTGGATTTGATTTACAAATACTGTCCATTTCCACCAGAAAAATAATGTTTTCATCAGAAAAGCAAAACTCTTACCTCCTCTGGCAACTTCACCATATATAGGTGAAGGTAATAGGCATTGCAGGGTTTTAGACAAGTATAGTTCAGTTTTAGAACCCATTCTGTAAACACCTATGGAGGTCTGGTACAGTTCAAATTTCTCCTTTAAAGCGACTGGTATTCTCGAGTTGTGAAAATAACCTAAAGAAGTAAGTTCCTTTTTCCCCCTCTCTCACACTCCAACTATGTTCTGTTATGCAGACTTTACATAGACAGGCACATCCACAATGTACTCGGGGGCTATTTGGATAGAAAAAGAAAAGCTGTGGAGCAAGACAGAGCCCACCTCGATGTAAACAAGCTGGAACTGCTGGCAGCTGTGCTGTTACAAATAAAATTGCATTCCCCACTGTCTTCTCACTTATCAATTTTGACAGAAGACTGTCCTGACTCCTCATAAACAGCATCGAAAAGGACAAATCACATTTAGTGTCAGATTTGCCAGAATGGATTTGGTTGGTAGCTTACCACAAAGAAACAGAGGGTTATCTCCATTTCACACGGCGGGGAGAAACAAAGCTGTGTCCAAGGCGTGGGGGCTCTACCTTGTGGGATAAAGTCTCGTTTAATCTCCAGGGTGTTTTTAAGTCTGGTTTAGATTTAAGGATCTCTGACACAAGATTTGTTTACATCAAAGCAGAAAGGAAAAATACCAGCAAGGATTTCTCAAATGCATAATCCGAAAGCACAAAATGAAATACATAGAATGGAAAATATTTAGAAACAAAACTACTTTCCTATTGATCCCTTATTTAAAGCTACACTTTGAATCACATTCTGCTTTGTGTCCAGACAAAGAATGCTCTGGGACAGCAGAAAGCTGTATTCAATGATACCAGATAGAAAAAAAAAAAAGGAAGAAAATAGATATGAAGAAAAAAGAAGTAGCAGCCCCCCCCCCTCCAATATGCTGATATACAGACACCTATTAATAAATTATATGCAACTGTGGGAGCTGAATTTGGCCCTTTAACTGCTGAATCCATTGAAAATAAAGTAGCAGCTCCACTGGATATGGTAAATCAGTCTACACCTGCAGCGCTGGAGAAAAATCTTTGGTGGGTACTAGACATCAGTGTAGGAAATCAAACAATGGAGTAAGTAAAGGCATGGTAAGCCTGACAGTGCATAGTCAGCAGTCTGATGTGTGACCATCAGTAATAGTCGGATGGCTGTGAATGGGAGGAGGAAGACACTCCAGCATCAGCTGAGACTCCCAATGGGTGAGAAGCAGAGAGAAGTCTCAGAGCAGATGGGGGAATGTGTTGGGTTGGATAAAGGATGGAGCTGGACTATAAACATGAGAAACCTTTGATCACTGTGCTATGAACAAATTTACTGTTGAAGTGGGATGAAGGGTCTAAACATATGGGCATGAGATAAACACAACTTTTAATTCTTGGTATAGACTTTCTGACTTGCTTTTAAAGGATATTTTAATCCTTGTGCTTAAAGACACATGGTGGACTTTACAGTGAGTGTATACCATAAGGAAGTCAAAGAGGGGAAAATATCAATCCTTTACAGATCACAGGCTTCCTGACTGCAAAGTGCTCAACAGCTAACAGTATATCTTCTAGGATTTTACAAACATCCACTTGAACCCGAGTTTTCCCCTTTAGCTAGCACTCATAATAGCAAATCTTCAGATCCCTGTCAAAATGATAAATCAAAAAAACCAAGCTGTATTAAAAATAAAAGTATCCTAAATCTTATTAAAACCCATTTCCCCCCTATTGTCTGGATGCTCACTGAAAGTAAAATGTCCTCAGCACACTTTGTTATTTCAAACAAGCCACGCATGGTCTTAATTTTCCCACTAATTCTTCCCTTTTTTTTTTTTTTTTTTTATTTGCTTCCCAATCTGGTTTTGGATAAAAATGATTTTGAAATAAAATGTTAGAGCAGATCTTCTCTTGGCTATCAGGTTGGAATACAGCACTCTGGGTCTGGCTGGAAGTCCATTAACCAATTAGGAGGCCAAAGCACATCTTCTGTGAGGGGAAGCTGGGAGAACTGCCTTCAGTTAGAATTCTAAGAGAAGTATTTTCTTAATAAGGAGATCTTATTCCTTCCTCTAAGTAATAAATGCAAAGGTCCGAGAATTCAGAACCAGACTCTTCCTGCAAGTACAAAGTGACAGCCACAAAAGGCAACAGGCACAAGTTGCTACTCGGGAAATTCCAATTACATATCAAGAAAGTACATCTTACCATTAGGGTAGTCAAACACTACAAGAGTTGCCGTGCGACATTTTAGATTGTACAGTATAAACTATATTACCAGCTACAGCTACATCAGCTATATAATCAGCATCCACTTCTTTGCCCCTAATTATAAGCTCTCTGCAATTTCTGGACTTTCTAGTACCAGAAAGAAACTTAGAAAATTTAGTGGTGATGTCTACAGAAGGCAATCAGAAAATATTAGCACATGACTTGTGATAAAATCTCTCCAGTGACTTCTACCTTTTTGTTTGCCATTGGCTGTATTGGAGATAGGATCTACCACCTGCAAAAGCTCTATGTACTTGAAAATCAGTCTCTCCACTTGAGACTGTCAGGTATATCCTTCTTTGTCCATGAACCCTCTCTTTGATACATCATGGACCTTCTCAGAAGACCCCAATGTCTAGAGTATTCCTGATCCTTAATGCTATGAAAACAATCAAATCTGATAGCGTTTCAAAGAGTAGTGAAAAACCTGTTCAAAGTAAAAATCATGCTAAGATCATGAACTTTGAGCCCCTCATAGATAGTTCTTCCTCTTCAAAAAGAAACCACAAATGCTTCAGGTGTTTTTAAACCGATTCCCAACCTCTCCTGAATTTATAAAAGAGCACTTTCATAGCTCAAACCTCTTTCTAAACTGTAGCAGGTGCCTTTGTCTAGCCAACACACTTTAGATACAAAAAGTCAGGAGGTTTAAGAGTTGTTATAGCTACAGTTCAAATCAGCTGATAATCACTTGGCATAATTAGGTTTTGCTTTTGACAATAAATTTCACCTATTGCAGGTAAAATCATACTTTATTCTTATTGCATTTCTAAATGTTTCTGTCCAGCACTTGGCTCTGTAAACACAATTATTAGTGCTGCCTGCCTGCTTTGGGTCTGAAATGTGTCAGAAGATTTATCTACCTCATCAGCACTTTCTAAACACCCAGGCAGCCAATCGAAATGGGGAGGAATAACAGATGTGCCAACATCTGTTGCAGCAAGCATTTATCTGGACAGCAGAACATGTGGCTGCAGATTCAAACTCCTAACCAGTTACAATCCACACCGTTGGACAGCCTTGATCTACACTGTGTGAAGGCTATTTTAGAATACAAATTAAAATCAAGTTGGAAACATAACTTTCAATTTTAGATAGCTGTGAGAAATATAACTTCCTGTAATTCAGCTTATGACTTTCAGACACAGCAAAACCAAAATACTATGAAAAAAATAAATTTAAAGTTGGGCTTACAGAATCAGAAATTCTTAGAAAGCACTATGGTTTCTCCCAGTCCACACATGTTCCTGTTCACTTTGAGATACATATACATATAAAAGAACAGGTATAGTTTAAAATATGCAAATTTTAATCACATACACTTGCCTATAAATCAAGCACATGAAATGATAGGCAATGACTTTTAAACCACATTTTTAGTTTCCTGGCACCAAAATGAGGTCTATGGGTACCATATCCATGCTGAGTTTCAGCTGTTCAAACTTCTGTTGTACATGGAAACGTCCTCCACCCCCAAACACATACTTGTACAGACTGATGAAATCATGAGATGAAATACAAAGCAAACTCATCATCTGCTTTTTTGATGCACAATACAGTTTCACCTGTATTCCTGCTCACCAAACCATGCCCTCTAGGAACGACTATCACATTCTCTTTGAAGAGCTGCCTCATTAAATAAAAAAGCAAACTTCCAGGGAAAAGACCTCTCCCGCTTTTTTGATTTCTCCTCTGAAAGCCCAGCATGCATAATACTGAAACCTTGTTTAAAGTCCATTTTCTTGTAAAAGGTTCCCTCTTGCTAGACAGATTTGGTCCTTGCATCCTGCACTTCTGAATTTCCTAGGATATTAAGCTTTAGATTAGCGACACTGTAATAAGCTGCTTAACACAACTCAGGTTATTTTTAAAATATGAAAAAAAAGAAACTATTTTTCCCCATCTTTTGTCTTTATAGCTGGATTCCATGTCTCCAAGACAGCCTACACAAACGTTCAAGCAGAAGGCATATGAAAAATAGCATTAATAAATTCCTTAGAAACATCTTTACTCTAAAGCATATATGGAGGTACGTGGTATAATAGTAAAAACTGTCTAAACAAAGCAGTTCTCCAAACCAGAGGATTTATAATCCACAGATTTCCATAAAGATATTGCTGGCACCTTTCTTTTCCTTTGCTGAGTGAAAAACACATACTGTACTTTGTAATGTTGCCCAACAATAAAGCGCTGCTGCACTAACCTCACTTTTCTTCATTTTCCTGGAAAAACAGAAGCTTTGCCAACAAGGAAGACCTTTTATTAGCTTTCAGGTGAAGTGAGGAGTAACCCTATGGTTGTTTTATGAAATCATGAAACAAAGCAAATATCACTGACTTGATATTATTTTCCTCTTGTTCTAAAACACAATAAATAATAATAACTTTGATAAATTTGCCCAAGTCAGTTTTGTGTCTTTTTAACCCTGCTCTCTCACAATCCTCTGTAGTTGCAGACACAATTCAAATCCCTAAATTGGGATATTCATTACTTAGGAAAGCTGAAATGACAGCTTCATCTGCTTTGAATGTCAGAATTTTGTGATGACACACAGTAACACACTGGAAATTAACAAATGACTGTGGCAGAAACTACATCCTCTTCCATCTAAACGATGTAGTAAGGAAGAAGACTGATTTAATGGCCCAAAAAGAGATGAACTATAAGTACAGGCTCCTGGGTTTTACTCTCAGTTCTGTCACTGAGTGATTTGGCAAGATTCTCAATATGACTGTCCTTAGTTCACCTGCTTCCTATAGCAATACAGAACATAGTAACATCAGTGGAAAGGTGTTACGTTTAATTAATTTATACTTGAAAAGTTACTTCAATTCTTATAAGATAGATGAAAAAGTAAAAAGGCAAGGACTGCTCCTTTTACCCCCCACCCTTTGCTTATTTACAGTGTACGACTGGCCTCAGTTAGGGAGAAATTACAAATTTATTACTGTCTATGTGTAAATTATGCTGATTTTAAACCCCAAGCATTTAAAAAAAAAAGTCAGTGAAATACATAATCTTATACTGTAGTACGCCAAATGCATGCTAAGAGTCTTCTTTGAATTATCACTTAGTGTTATTAAAAGAATTAAAAAAAAAATTCAATGACACTTTTCCATTTTAAAAGTGATCTTTTCCATTTTCAGTCCACAGTGACATTCAGCTGTATCCCACGTCAGGTGTTGGCAGCTCAGGATTCCTTCTGAGTTAAGAGGAAAAAATGTCAAGGAAAGGATTTAGAAACCCTGATCACTGCAGTATTTTCACAGGTCCAACTGAAACACCTCTCATAATCTTTTTATTTGTCCAGGAGACTTCCTCATAAGCTTTTAATTAATAACTTCAAAGGCACAGTCCATCTTTTTCTCTGGATTTCTATGGCATGACAGGTAGAAATAAAGAAAAAAACCAGCAACACTCCAAGAACTCCAAAACCAGAAAGAATTTACTAAGCAACCAACAGACCTTAGCATCCTTCATGTTATTTCTTAACAGCAGATACTACATAATATTAAATATTGCCAGAAAAAAAAAAAAAATCAGAATAATGGTCTCTGAGCTGTCAGATCATTCCTTCACCACAACAGCAGCTGCATAAGGTGACTAGTATCTGCTTTTCCATTGAAAGTCTACACCGTATTTACCAGCAAGGCTTTTCACCTTCCCCTTACCACATCAGCCAGGTCTGGTGACAATGGAAAGACACAACCTTCTCTACTGCTCTTTTTTTTTTTTTCTTCAGCTCTTTTACACTGCAACAGCCATGTATCTATTAGGATCCTTATTTCTTCAAGCCTTCTCTTCTAAATTACATCTGGTGGTTGCCTTTGATTCACTAAAGGCTCCTTTATGACCCATCTCAAGTGTTACAAGGTTCAGGGAAAAAAGAATCCAATTACCATTAAAAAATACAGAAGAAACCAACACAACCTGATAGCAAGTCACAGAGATATTACAGTGGTTCTGGCTCTTCACATGACTGCCATCCTATCCAAACAGAGCTGCGACTTGGCTGGAGTGAACCCTGCCAAAATAGGATTTCTCTCTTCTCTTGCACCTCTTTACATTATTAAACAAACAAAAACCAAACCCGCAACAGAACAAGAAAAGAAAGGACTTAATAGAGAGACATGATTTAATACAGAGAAATTCCATGCTACATATAAGGAATTTCTGGAAAACTCTTATCTCAAAAATGTTTTCTATTTTGATGGTTACACATCCATCTTCTAGGTTAGCTTCACTGCACAGAAACACTCATCACGTAACAAAAGAGCCTGACTGCAGCCCTCAGAAGCGCTGGCAGTGTGTGCGCAGAAGCTGTTCCCATAAAAACTGTTTATTCAGGTGTTCGCAATTGAAGCAGGAGCTCCCTGCATTGCCGCAAGTGCCTGTAATGCTCACACAGGGCTGTTTGCAGGCTATCACAGCTCTGAAGGGAGCTGTTACAGGCTATCAGCTCAGTAATCCTCATGTTAAAAAGGCCCTAAATATGTATTTACAAGACAGACAGATCTGTTTGGTTTATGGGTTAAATAATCCATATGTTGAAAAGGCCTTAAATATGAATTCACAGGGCAGGCAGGTCTCTCTTGGCCTATTACAGCATTGGTGGGCCTTTCAGAAAGCCACCAGAGACCATGCTTTGGAGGCCCATGGGCCCTCACTATGACTGCTAATCTGAACAAAGTTACTCCTCTTTTTGCTCTGAAGAGCGGAAAAGAAGTTATAAAAGCTGGTCTCTTCAAAAGTGCTATGTCACAGAAACGGGAAATTAAAACTTGTTCCTGAAAAACAAACCTTCCCTCATCACAGTAGGGATGAGTGTTACTGGGAAAGTGATGCGTTACTGCTGCGTTGCATCTGCTGTGGTGCTCAGACGTGGTGAGAGAAATGAAGAGAGCAGGAGAAAATTTTTACCTTTGGGAGTTTTAAGTGTTCACTGAGGAAGGTCTGCAGAAAGCCTTACCTGTGGATGGCTAAATCCCAAAGTAAAAATCTGCAGCTTTTCTCTCTTCAAGCCCCATTTGTAGTCATTTGTGAAATCAGCTGACAGCATCTGATCCAGAAATGCTCAGGTCTATGGGAAATCTTAGTGATTTCAGGGGTTTTGGGTCAGGCCAGTGGTAAACTTAAAGGACTAATCTACATTTACAGTTAACAGATTTATGAGTACTTACAAAAACATTTAAATGAATGGCTGTGCATAACCATAAATTAGCACTTACATTCAACACACATTTATTTCCTTATTCTGACTGAAAATCTGTCCCTTGGGTCTGCAAAGCAGAACATGAACTTAAGAGTATTCACTTTTGCCCTGAGCTGTTAACCAATGCTTAGAGCACTATGGCTTGCTCTGCTTAGGAGGAGATACTGATGATGGAGTCAAGGAACTTTCATATAAATCTTCTAATTTCCAGAAGTCCTACTTTCCAGAGCACAGGAGGAATCAAAATGGCAAGCATGTAGTTTCTAGCTCACACTTCTGGTTTCACAGAGTCACTGAGTGGGAAAAAAGGATGGCTTTTTCTGAAGACACTATGCTCTTCTATGGCTGCTCTTTCCTGGATGACCACTGATCCTTTCATTGTCTGGATAGTAAAGACTTCATAGAAACTGAGCAAAGGAAGATTCCACCTGCATATGCCTCATGTGGTTGTCTGTTTATTTAGTGACATGCACTAACCAGGAGCAAAAATGTAAAATAAAAAAGCTCAATGGTTTCCAAGACCTTAAGAGAAGAGCATCAGAGTACCTTGTAATTTCATATAGGGTCAACTCAACCCTTTGCAACTTCGAGACACTGCTCTTAATAGTGTCCCAGTCTGTCAGCACTAGAATCTGCAGACATTGAAACTGGAGTCATCAGATGCAGGCAGGCTAACACAATGGCCGCCATTCCAACTTTTTCACCCTGAAAATGCTAATCCTGTCATTGCAGACAACTAATGTGACTTTATTGAAGCACTCTTGCTTTTGCCTAAACCCAGGAACAATCAGAGATAGAAAATATTTTAGGCAATCTTTCTGGCCTCCTTTGCACATCTACATCAACAAACACCCAACTTCCCACAGAAAAAAAAAATCTCTTTCAAATCTGAGAGCAAACTTCAGCCTACCCTTCCTCATATATGCATCAAGACATTACCCTGACCTGCCTCCATTCCTTCTCAAGGATGTCTACTTACTGTTTGTAAGAAGCATTCAGCTAGAAGACACTTTTTCTATCACAGATATATGAGATTTTGAAAGTTGTAATTCCCCAGGGATATTGGCTCTCACAGCAGAAACCAATCACATTCCCTTTTGATTTCACCCAAAAGCTACTTCAGTACATACATGTTACAAACTGTCTTTGCCCTTGCATAAGGACCTGTTGACTAAATGACACTATTTGTGCCTGTTTGTAAGGTCTTATTTTCTTGTGCCTGTCTTATTGAAACGCGGTCTCCACAGACTGAATATGCAGGACCAGACCAGTGATGCTTTCTTCTGTCCAACTTTGTCCTTACAACATTATTGCGGGATTTTAAACCTATTTTTCCACTGTTCCATCATTTAAATGATTTTGTCCCCTTAATTTCTGTATTACTGCCATTGTTCCAAACCATGTCTATGACGTTTCTTTCTTCTGGATAGTAGATAGAGTAGATGCAGCTATGTTATAAAGGACCATGTGTCCATTAGTTCATTTTCTCCTCTCTAGCACCTGTCCTCTGTTCTTCTTACAAAGAGAAATTTTAGAGCCATGTTTAGCACAGCTTCAATGGGGGATGTGATGCTTTTATTTCTTCCACCTAATTGGTACCAGAAAGTGTGATGTATACACTAATATCACGTGATGCAATTCCAGTAACACATAAACTACTCACAGACAAACTGTGTGGGGTTGTCCTGAATACATTTGGCTCTCTTTCACTGATACTGACTACAAGTTCTCCTGAGCATTTACAATTTGTGCTTTATCTTAAAAGTCCTCATGGGTATCTGGCTATGCCAGAGCTGCAAATCTTTTGATCTCTTTCTGCCAACACTGGTTGATGCTGGCTCTGACCCCTGTTTCAATATCTACCATCAATTTGGATTCCTTTTAGGACAAGTTTTTGCAGCAGCAACATAAGGATGCTCATGTTGGTTATCAGCAAACTCCCAGCTTCATCATCGTTCCAGCCATTTGTTTAAAGCATGGTATGGAGCCTAATGAGCCTCCCTGGGAGTTCATCCTTCCAAGACAATTGGCTCATACTTGAGTTTATTGCACTGTGACAATCTGAGCACTACCTACTGTGTTTTTTTAGCTTACAAATGGAGTAAAAGAGTCTTGTAAGTAACTAATCCTACCAAATCCACTGGCAAGCGTAACTCTGTATCCTTAGTGCTGGCTATCATGTGTGATCCTTCTGTTCGCTTCTTTCGGTAGTAACTTGGCTACTTAAATGCCAGCACATATCTGTAAGCAAGTTCCAAGCTGAAAAAAAGCTTTCCAGGACTTTTTCTTTCTTGGAAAACGTTCTTGTTTCCAGCACCTCAGATGCTAGTCATCTTTTTTTCTTACTTCCTAATTTGGTGGAATATTCAGCAATCACAGAATTTTTTTGTTAGGAAAAGACCTTTATGATCATCAAGTCCAACTGCTAACTTAGCATTTTGCATTTGTGACTCAGAATTGATGCATTCCTCACCATTTCTAGGAATTAACAAATGTTCACAGATTCACCGAATGTTAGGAGTTGGAAGGGACTTCAAAAGATCTTCTAGTCCAACTCCCCTGCCTGAGCAGGATCACCTAGATTAGATCACACAGAAACACATCCACATTGGTCTTTAATGTTTCCAGAGAAGAAGACACCACAACCTCTCTGGGCAGCCTGTTCCAGTGATCTGTCACCCTCACAGTGAGAAGGTTTTTCCTTACGTTCACATGGAGCATCCTACATTCCAGATTGGACCCATTGCCCCTTGCCCTATCACAGGCTATCACTCAGAAGAGCCTGGTTCTGTCCTCCTGACACTTGCCCTTAATATATTTATAGACATTAATGATACCACCCCTCAGCCTCCTCTTCTTCAAGCTAAAGTTTTTCCAGTTGTTTTTCAAACCCTTCTGAAATCTCCAGGTTGGGTTTTGAACTCATTTAGAAATTAGTAAGTTTGTCATAGAGACCTGTGAGCTGCTTATCCTTTTAATACAATGGGAGCACTAATGTGCAGCTTGGAAACTGGACCATACACGTGACACAAGTAAGTTTTTTCCTGTGTGCAATTAGCTAAGGAGAACATCAGAAAGTTGTTATGAAGTAAAAACAACTATAAAATCAGGGAACACTGATACAATCCTCCTACAGAAAGCACGGTAATAACAGTAAGACTTTCCCCTAAACACAGGAGAAATTGAATGGTGGGATATAGAGAAGGTTCTGTGCTTCCTTCACGCAGCCTGCAGCACACAGGGTGGCAAGAACAGAGCTTCAACATCCTCTCTTCATGCTGTTTTCACCTTTTCATGGTGGATGAACAATGTTGATTTTATAAGTTTTTTTCTTTCTAAGTGCTTGAACATTTTTTCCTTCTTTGATGCCGCTGCCACAACACAGCATTTTGTGACACTATACTGGAAATTAGACCAGACAGCTGGCCTAAGTTAAAAACAGCCCTTCTAAAATTCTATTTAAAAAAATATTGGATACTTCTCACATTTGTCATAGAAAAAATAGTGTTGGCATAACTGAGTGGCCAGAAAACATCAGGGTGGGACTGAGCAGTCACAGCAGGGTACACCTAATGCCAATACTGTTGGTTGAGACCTTGACAGCATTGGACCATAGCCTCTGCTACAATCACTGTCCTGCTGCTTCTCTCCTGGATTGGCAACAATAGCCAGTAAATCCCTTTTGACTGTGTCTTTTGGGAGGAATGGAGAAGTATATCTCCATACTTTTAATTTTTCTAGCTACCCAGTTATGGCAAGGGAGCTTAATGACATCTTACAAGGATCTGAAATAACAGATAAAACAACCAATGAGTAACCTCAATCATAATACTATTACCATAAGGGATTAAATTTTGGGAATGTCTTTTCGAGCTCTCCTAGGCTCCGAGATGCTCATTTCTCACTCAGAACTTTCACATTCAGTAGAAAGCATCCTTCTCCATGGAAGCTAGGCAGTTTCTTCCCTACTTAAACTTCACATGAAACACTCTACTTCAGTTGCTCGGTGAATTTGCCTTGGGCAACTGAATCACAGCTGACAGCAAATTAATGACTATGATGGTATGATTAATAGAGATTACAGGCAACTAAGAATCTGCCCAAGCATTTCTTGTTGGCACAGTACTTATGCCACCTATTATCAGGGATTAATAATGGTCATTAAGAGAACTTGATTCCACTTGGAAGACTTTTTAAAACGTAGAAATCTCTTAGTATTTTAATGTCACTGACATTAAATGGGGAAAATTATTTTTATCTAACCATTTTATAGCACTCTTTCTAGATGCTAACATTACTATTTTATTTAAATATTACTAGAAAAAATATTTTCTATTACATGTAAGGAAGAAGTACCATAAACAAACATACCTAGAGAGAAATTTAGTATTATATTACACATTCAGAGTCAAAACAGAACTTAAGCTCTGAGACTCCTGTGCTGTGAGATATCACACCAAAACCCAAGTGGATAGAAATAATGATTTCACTAATCCCTAGCAATGATTTTTTGAGGAGTTCAAATAAAAGTTTGCTTGTTCTGATTGAGATTCACTAAGTAGATGTTATTTGATTTTTGTGCTTCCTAGGGAAAGAACTTCAGATTCCCTAGGCTGCTAGAAGAAAAGAACAATGGGCTGAATTTGCAATAGAGCATCTTAGCTGCTAAAGACATGATAAAAGTGAACACACTGCATTATTTGCCAAAGCTTTTGCCATTCATTTCATTTCCAAATGTCAACCAGTTATATGAAACCTTTATAAAGGTTTCTTAAGGTAGAGCAAACAGGAGGATAGGATAGTTTTAATCTTGTATTAAATATATTTAATTATTTATAATCACTCTTATTTGAAATACAGTAACTTCAACTTAGGGAAAGACAGCACTGTTTAATAATAAAAAGAACCATCTGCTCCTTATGCCTGTCCCTACAAATGTTTTGTTACCGGATGATATTGGGAAACATGAAAAGCTAATGACTGGACGACAAAAAGGACTATTTGGATACTGAAATTAAAATGAAGAGCAACATCCCCAATCACGTGTTATCATTTTTGGAAGCCTCACATAATGATTTTCTAGTGACTCAGTAACGCATCCACCCTTGTCACCAGAGAGTAAAGCATATTAACAGCAAAAGGAGTTTTGTGGTACAAAGCACAATTTCTTTAATTGCAATACTTACAATGTCAAATATCAAAGAGTAAGTAATACAAATTACATTCAGTTTCAAAGCTGTAGCCTGATATTCCAAACACTCAAGCACACACCCCAGTATCTGGAAGATTGATCCCTAAGGCATGAGATATAAGGCCAATTAATTCTTAAAATTAAGGGGAAAAAAACAATTAGGCTTCTAGTTACTATGAATTTTGGAAAGGCTTACTTTAAAGTATTAAAACTGCGAAAGCAAAGCATATAAGTTACAGTTGTCACTGTACAAAGAGGGAACACGCTTAATAAGCCACCTGGACTTGTATGTAGCCACCCCCTGCAGAATTCTGCTTTCACAATTCACATGTGTAGCCTAACCCCAGTAAAGCCTCTGATATTAAGCACGTATAAAATAAAATAGCCTTTGGTACCATTTTTTTTTTTTTAAAAAAAGCATACCCATTTGTTATTTTTTCTGAGAGGAACCTGCTATCAGCTGTGCAAATAACATGTCTGTAATAAAAGAGAGGCTGCAGTGTGCCAGTGATCTTACCTCATACTCAAAGTCTTCTCCTCTATCTGCATCAGCAGGCAGGCTGGAAAGATACTCATTACCTTCATAAAATTCATGCTCCACTGGGTGAAGAGAATGGCAGCTATGTGGAACAAAGCAGTACAACAACAGTAGATGAGACAATAGATTTTTTTTTTTTTATTAAAAAGTGATTAAAAAAAAACACTTCTCTGTAGTTTTCTCATATCTGGAATGCTGCCCTGAATGACCTGACAGCCTGAAAGGAGCTGCACCAAGAAGTAGCAAGGGCTGTTATCTTTTCAAAAGCTCCAGCTGAGTTCATTTTGCTGGGCTCATCCTTTGTCAGACTTACACTGAGTGATTTCTTAACAAGGGTCTGTTTCGGTCCAAACTACTTAACTGTGATAATTTGGGATTCCTTATGCTTGTAACCATTCCTAAGTCTAGATTCAGATTCTGTGTCATGGCCAGGAGCAACTCACTAATTATATGATTACAGTATCTTGAATGTCCACAATCTACAACCCACACCAGGCTCACAAACTGTTCAAGAATTTGTATAAAACAACTTGTGTTATCCTCTTCTGCTAAAGTGATAATAGGGTGGTGACCTCATTTGAGCAACTGCACACTTAAAAACGTCAGTAAAGTGCATGGTTAAATGGGCTTGGAGGACAAAGAATGAGGTCTTTGTAATGTACACTTAGGTACAGCCTTAGGCCCAAGGCTGGGTCCCAACCATGAAGCACCCAGTGTGGATTTATCTTAGCAGAGGCAGGAAACTTTTCCTCATGCTGAGGGCAAGGGAACTTCAATCACAGTAGCACACAATTTAGTAATACCCAGTAACAACTCAAAAATACACACACATTATGTTCCTAGCTGTGTAGCAATAAGCAGTAGGCTCAATACAGCATTTGGCTGTCAAATTCTGAGACAATCATCTGCCCAGTTTACCAGGAACTTCTAAAAATGGAGCTGTACCAAAGTCAAAACTGGTCTGTTCTCCATTAGCACCAGTTGTGCAGAGATGCACAGCATGCCAGAAGTCAGCGGGAAAGCGCTAGGATTATCATGTTTTTGCTGGCTACATCAGACTACAAGGGTCAACCTTGAGTCTACACCCTATCTTTGTATATGTCCCACATGCAGATGTTTGCATTCAATGTAGTTTCAAAGAATTCAACTGAGGGATAACTTAATTCGTGTCCTTTGCCATGTGTCAGGTGAAATTGCACTTCTGATCTCTATTTTTGGAATTGTTTTGCTTTTGACAAGGAGACCTTTAAATTAAATAGTTAGTTTCTTTGATTTTTTTGGTAAGAAATTTAGAAGAAACAAGACAGTTCCTTCCACGTTTGAAGAAGCTCTTTTGGTACTTTGGAAACCAGAAGTGTTTTTCTTCTTGACTAGGGCTCAGCTTTGGATGAACAAACACATTTACCCAAAGCAAACATGGCCAAGTTTCCTTCCTGTAGCAGAGCATAGGAAAAACACTACTGAAAGCTAAATGGGACAGTGGTTATGAATGACATTTGTAATTTCTTTAAAGTGTTCTTGAGACTTTTTCAATAGAAGGCTCCAAGTCTGCCACTGCAATGCCTCAGTCCCACTGGTAAACAGCAGCAGGAGATACAGCCATACCTGTCTGAAAGTAGAAAAGGGCAGATATCAGGAACTGGTGGTGTGGAAGGCCTTAGTTTAGCCAGAGCCATAATGTGCTCAAAAGTGATGTCAGTCTGAGTGCTGGCATCCACAAGACGAACATCTGGAGAGCTACCATGAGGTTTGCTAACTGGGGCTCGTCGCAAAACCTGAACAACAATTGGCTCCTTGGCATTGCGAAAAGCTTCTACTGCCTCTTCATGAGTGGCCTTAGAGAGGTCCTTCCCATTGACCTAGAGAGAAACAGAAAAATATACCAAATATTATTCAGAAAAGACAGCATAAAGATATGGACATAAAATATAGGGGGTTGAATTATAAATATGGGGGGGTGAATTATTTGTGCAGCATCAAGCCATGTGCTGACATTAACAGGACCTTATTCTGGCATCCATTCAAGAAGAAAGATAAGGCTGAGAGGAGAAATAAATTCTTTAATCTCTGTCAGAAATTATTCCATAACTGTCCCAATGGAATCTGAACACAGAAAAGAAACTATAGCATTTAAAAAGGACATTTAAAATTATTTCTCTCATGTTATTTTATTCTCCTCATAAAATACAACTAAAAAAGGAAGGATGCCTTTCATTTTTAATTTCAGCATCTTCTGTGGCATGCAACTGTTTTACAGGATTTCTGGCACAGCACTGTTAGTAATGCAGATGTCAATAAACATGTTTCTGATGTCTAAAAAAGGAACAAGGCCAATTTTCAATGTTTTGTCACTTATCTGCTGTGGCCATTATACAATCATTAAGACCAAAGATAGGAAGATTTGACTAACAATCAGCTGCTGCTCTTTTAAGGAAAGAGAAAACTAAATCAAACAAACTGAGGAAATAATTTGCTACAAACAGATGAATAACAAAACAGAGAAAATTACACTGCAAATGCTGCTTGGCTTGGCAAAATTAAGAGACTCTGGGCAAGGTTTCTCACTGCTGCAGGCAAAGCAGCAAACTCTTCCCAGTCTAGATGAGGCCTTCTGGTATTAAAAAAAAGGTAACTGCAAGGCTGCATAATGCTAAATTCGTATGAATTCAGGTACTTAGAGCAAACTTGCCAAGTATCAGCCCACTACAAAATATGAGAGATAATTTGTCAATGGCAGTCAGCAGCTAAGCCCTTGGACACAGGGTTAAGCACAAGATCCTTGAACAGAAAATACCATGATTCCAGAGCAAGGGGTCTGCTGTTGACTCCTGCACTGAAACTAACTCTTGTGAGCTGCCGTGGAGATGAGACAATCCTGTGCCAGGGTAGAAAGGCAGGGTTTTCTAGTAACCAATGTGAGTATCTAAGGGTGCCGAAGTCTGATTAAAATTTGTATCCCTGGGAAAATCTTGACATTGTCAGGAAATCAGAAATAGGATTCTACTTCAAGTTCATGTCCAAATTAACTTTTCTGCATAGACAGGGAAGTCGTAAAACTTCTTGCTTAATGAACTAAGTCTAAATCCTCTCCAGAAATGTCACAGACCTTGTAATTGACTTTTTCCAAATGCTTGCAAATACATATTGAAATCAAACTTGCTTTGCCATATTTCTCTCTTACTGAAGAAATTCTTGGAACTTGTTAAAAAACGAAAAGCATGCAAATAAGAACAATGCCAGCAGACTCAAAAAAGAGCCATTCACCAGACTTCAGCAACATTTTTTTAAGCCTTATAACAAATAATTTACAATTAAAAATGTAATATTTGAGGCAACACATGTAACCATGGTCCTGTCTATTAATGTGGATGTTTATAATAAAGCTGACTATCCATTACATGTATATATAAACTCAGTACATTTCTAGAGCATCTACTAGGGAAAGGTAGAACCAGCTTTCCAAAGAAGCAGCACTTTTCTGGCCATGTTACTCAAAGAGACATACAAAATAACCACACTCTAGTGTAGCCACCACACAAAGCTCGGTTGCTCATTCTAACTAGCCCTGATGCTGTATGCGGTGCTGAGCAGAAATCACCTGTACAGATTTCTATACATACAAAAGCTCAAAGCTCCCTGTGCTGAACACCCGGGAACCTCAGGAGTACCATACCACTATAGCCTAGGCTGTGATCAAGTAATATGAATGGCAGCTAGCTTAGCCACCTATGTTCAGTGTATATCTACAGTTTCTCTAATGACCAAAGCAAAAAATTCTAAGATTTTATCATTTATGTTTTCATCCATCAAATATTAACCTGGAGTTATATTAGTCTAAGTTGCACAGAAAAACATCAGTAGTATATAAGAGGAGAAGCCAAAAGAGCTGAAAAAACAAGTTAAGTTGTAAGAGAACACATTTCCTCAAGGAGTAACCTTCTGTAAACCCACCCTGACAACACCAGTCACACTGCCAAGGTGTTCAGGCTCAGCCCCATCTAACAGAGGCAATTAGAGATAAAGCTTCAAGTCTGGTTCTTCTAGTCACTCTTAAGCCCCAGCACCTGCTTCATTCTTGCTTCTAACTCAGATGCTATCAAGGACACATCTTTTCACAGTTTTCACTTTCTGCAGTTTTTCTAACAAGAGTGTCTTATAGCTCTTCTGAGTAACTCTCATTCCTAAGGCCCTTAGAAGAGAAAAATTATTTTCCTGTCTCCCCAAGACCTTTTAATACTCTAAGTTTTGGATAACGATATAGTATTTGTCCTAAAAGCAAATGCTTGGGAATAAATATCACATGGCACTGTACCATTTTATCCTCCTTGTTACAAACACAATCCTGTAACCCAGCTGAACCATCTCATATTTGGCACAAGCTGGCCATTTTATCACAGATCCACATTAGCAAAGATATTAGATAGCATACAAAATATATTATTTTTTTTTAAATGGAACTGTGTTTATTCACATCAGTCAACACTTGTCACTTAGTCTGAGGATACAGACATAAATTCACAAGTGCCATTTACATGCAAATTTTATTTCCAAAGAATAATAATATTTAAAAGTCATATGCATGTGAAACACAACAAAAGATACACATTTTCATTTACTCTGGGAGCCTATAGCTGACCTCTATTTTCACTTAAATGCCCATTTAATCTAAAGACTTCAAAAACATTCCATCCTTTATGTAAGCACTTTGAGCACCCAAGACTTCTTTAAATTGTCACTTGAAGTTCATCAACACATTTTGTCGATCTGCATAAAGGTCACCTAATTTACGAATGCTGCCTTTCTCAGAAGAAAATCTATAGCTGAATTACTCTATTCTGGCAGCTGTCCTGTCCACTTGGGGCTGGGAAGAGAGAATTTATTTTAAAACCTAAAGCCAGTACTACAGATGGGGCTGGAAGCAATCTTCATGTAGCTTCTTTATGGGTTTTCTGCCTCCTGCATTATCCCCCGACTTAAGACTCACATACAGTTACCCTGGGAGCAGTAGACAGTCGAGCACTTATTTACAGCAAGTCACTTACAGGTTCTTAGTGGATGATTAAATAAATTCCTTGCCTCAGAAAGGTTACTTTCAGTGGAATCCAGGGTACTATTTTAAGTGGATAGAGAAATCAGTCACTTTTAACAGTCAACACAAAGACATGGGAATACATTTGTTGCAGCAGATGGGCTAATTAATCCACAAGCAAGTTATGAATGTTAAGTAAAGAATATATCTTTTCTCATGTAAACCATCCTCCTGCCCCGTTTGATTAAGCTTCTGTTTAATGAACAATCTCCCCCCCACTTCTGGACACACTGCAAAGTCTGGGCCACTTGTCAACATCTCCCCCAGAGTGACTAGTGGCAGTGGCCTGGATCCTGGCCATCCCCTTTGGATTCTTGCTCTAAATCCAAGGAAAACTTCATCAGCCTCAGAAAATAAACAAGCAAACAGGCTTTGTCTTTCATGCACAAATCAACAGATGTTGGACAACTGCTACTTCTAATGCCAGGACCACTGTACAGAGGTTTACTCACACTCACACTGAGGTGGACAGCAGAGAAGGAAGGAGAGACACGACTAAGTAACAAAACAGCAACTATAAAATACTCAGGAAAATAGTTGGTAGGTTATCCTAGTGCTGTGAGTTCTCTAAAAAAGTAAATAAAAAAATTAGGCTTCATTGAAGACTGCTTCCTGGATTTAAGTGCCTGTGACTGAGAAATGAAAGAGTCTTGTCTTCTAACACTTTTCTGCTATTCATAATTTCTTTTACTGCTGTCCAGAATTTTTGAATCGAGAGGGACAGAAATGATGATGTGTTTCCTAGAGAAAAAGAATGAAAGAAAAAAAAAATTAAAAAAGAAAAACAACGTGTAGCCATGTGAATGCATCACAAAAGGTTTCACATCAGCAGCTCCTGAGATAACCTCCTACCCTCAGCAAACACCTGGCATATGCAAGTTGAAATTTAAGATCAGCTCTGCTGAAGTAAAATCCTTGGAGACCCCCATTTAATCAGTAAGGGCAAAGAGAAGAATAACCTGAGAGTTCTGCTACAGCAGAGTTCTCCAGACATTCAGGCTTCCCAGAGAAATGAGAGAGATGCTGTTTGACGTGATGATGGAGTTCACACAAGGCTCACTGTCCTAGGAGATTTCAATACCCATGCAGAAGATGTGTCTGACCTGACAGGTGCTAAATCTGCTCTCATCACTGCAATCTCTTCACCTCCAATACCATGCCCCAAATACATCCAGGCTACCACACCCTGGGTGCATCCTCAGAGGGCAAACTGGCACCAAGGGCTCAAAACTTTAGTTTTACCAGTCCTTCTTTAGGACAGAAATTTGAGACCTCCATAACTTCAAGCCACAGAAAAAGAACAAAAACATACCACCTTTCTCCCAGCTGCTGGCACATACAGACTCTAGAAAACTTTTGCTGAGGGCCACTGGCTCTGAGGCTCTCTGGGCAGGACGGGGGAGCACAAGACATGTGAGCTACCAGAAACACATGTGCTGAAGATGACACAGCAACTCTTCTGCTATCACAAGTGTGACAGTTCATCTACAGAAATGGCATTTGACATGCTGACCTTTCAGGTTACAGTAAGCTGCATTTCTCGAGCAAGTTCATCTGAAAGATCGCAAACTCAGCCATTACCCAACACAAGTATCTCTGCCAGGGTTCAGGCAAGTTCAGTAAAGGCACCACTTTTATTGTGCTGGTTAATAATATTTCCTCTTCTTTAGCCAGATGAGTTAAAAGTGATGCTTGTTCCCATTTGATCCTTTGTTGCCTTAACCACCAAATCTTGTCATCACTCCCAAAAGCATCACACCCTGCTGAACACACTGGCTCTGGCTGCTTCCTGCAGGCTGAACCATGGACTTGTAATGAGAATTGTATCTCCACTACCTGCAGAGGTGAGGCTTGGCCTGTTTGATGGATGGTTCATGTAGCTGGTTGGACAACATTGAACAGACCCAGGCAAAGCCCAGGACTGCAGCCTCCTGAGCACGTTCCCATGCGTAACCAGCACCACGTCCATTTCCCAGTACTTAGCAGAATTCTATTGTGGCTAAAAAGCCTATGGCTCCACCTTAACCTAAGCAGGAAAAAAACAATGCTACAAAAAGTGGGCAAACATAGAAATACACCTATTTCCACCCTGCAAAGCTTTATTCCAGAGGGAGAAAACTCAGTGATTCTCAGAAACTTTGATTATCTAAACAGCAGCTGTCAGAAAAAAGCACCCGTCTCTCAACTGACCTCAACCCAGTGCTTCATTTTGACAGAGTTGTCCACCACAATCACTGCATCTGTGGGCAGGTCTGACAGCTGCAACTGCTTTCTATGCAGGACATATCCCCAAAAGACCCCTGTGAATAGCTGGACACTGCCTAGAAGTATTGTCTAATGAGCTACACTAGGGAATTCAAAAGATTTTTAAACTGGATTGGAAGAAGTGCCCCAGGTAGACTACGGATTCATAGAATCATAGAATTGTTTTGGTAGGAAAAGTCCTTTAATATCACAAAATCCAGCCAAGTCCAACTGTTAACCCAGCACTGCCACTATGTCCCTAAGCACCATATCCATGTGTGTTTTAAATACCTCCAGGGATGGTGACCCAACTGCTTCCCTGGGCAGGCTGTTCCAATGATTGGCAACACTTTCCATGAAGAAATTTTTCCCAACATCAAATCTAAACTTCTGCTGGTACAACCTGAAGCTGATTCTTCTTGTACACCCACCTGGCCACACCCTCCTTTCAGGTAGTTGTGGAGAGTGATAAGGTCTCTCCTCAGTCTCCTTTGCTCCAAACAACCATAATTCCCTCGGCTGCCCCTCATAAGACTTGCGTCCTAAATCCTTCACCAGCTTTGTTGCACTTATTTGGGCATTTCCCTGCACCTCAATTTCTTTCTTGTAGTGAGGGGCACAAAACTGAACACAGCACTCAAGGTGCAGTCTCACTAGTGACAAGTACAGGTGGACGATCACTTCCCCGGCCCTGCTGGCAACTCTATTTCTCATATAAGCCAGGATGCTGTTGGCTTTTTTGGCCACTTGGGCACACTGCTGGCTCATATTCAGCTGCCTATTGGTGAATACTCATCAGTCCTCTTCTGGGGAGCTTTCCAGCCACTGTTCCCCAAGCCTGTACTCTTGCCTAGGATTGCTGAGACCTAAGTTCAGGACTCAGCACTCAACCTTGTTGAATCTCATACAGCTGGTCTCAGTATATTGATTCAGTCTCTCCAGCTGCCTCTGTAGAGCCCTCCTACTGTGAAGGGAATGAACACTCCCACACAACTTGATGTACAGGGAATGGAGAAATAGTTTCCATCACAACAGCAAAGGAGTGAGCAAGATAACTAATACAGAAGTGCTAGTGAAGCTCTGGTTCTCCAGCAAATACAAATTCTAGTTTAGGAACTTCTCTGTGATTCTGATTTCTACACAGTCATCTCTTAACTAAAACAAAACTGCTACCACAAGAAGTGTCTCCCAAAACATTGTGTGCAGAACTGTACTCTGTGTTTTGAAAGAAAAGTCACTGTAAGCAAAGAAATTACTGAAGATCTGCCTCCCCATCACCTTTCGGAAGAGGTTTTAATAATAAATTTATTGATTGCCTAATTGCATTTAAGAATAGGAAAGGTTGGTGTTTTGGATGTGTGACTATAGCCTGTCTGGGTTATGCACAACTGTCATTCAGCAGAAATGCCTTTGAGCATTTCAATCTTTTCTAACAGTGTATGGAAGAGACCACCCTGGAAGACACCTGACATTGCAGTTTCTAGTCTCTCTGTGGATCTGGGCCCTCACCTTGAGACATATTTAAAAAAACACACTTGCGTGCTACAATTCACACCTCCAAGATAACTATACCCACTCTGACAAGTTTAAAAGCACTGCTGAGCTACCAGTTTCAATTTGTGGCCAAAATGCCACCTGGATTCCTACACTTCATAACATGAGTCTTCACAGTCTGTGTAACCGCAGAATACCTCCTCCACCTCCTCACCATGTGTTACAGCAATGCTCATCTTTCCACGTTCCCTTCTAGTCCTTTGGTGCTGATGTTTGGCATCAGAACAGCTCAGAAAGCACAGCAACAGCTCAGAAAAGTTTCACTTGAGTTTTGAAAGAGAACATACTATTATCTGCAATTCTCTTGGATCTATCTATCTATCTATCTATCTATCTATCTATCTATCTATGAAGGCAATTTCCTCAGGGAATCGTCACTTCAAAAGGTATTTGCCATTAGTTTTACGAGATCA
Organism: Heliornis fulica; assembly: GCA_013399135.1. NCBI lineage: Eukaryota > Metazoa > Chordata > Aves > Gruiformes > Heliornithidae > Heliornis > Heliornis fulica. The sequence continues at coordinate 867,437 of VXBZ01007326.1, read as the reverse complement.
AATTAATGACATTCCTTAATCAGCTGTAACTCTCAAAGAATAATGGAAGAGCTCAATGGCAGTTTTCAGGACTCTGTAAATAATGTGTAGTCACTCTTCTCTTTTTCAGAGGATCGTATCCTGCGTTTCACTAACAAAAAAAGAGAAGTCTGTCTTTCACCTCTAAAAAAACCCCAGCCCTCCATGAACTCAGCCACAGCTGGCATCGCCACATGAGTGTTACACTTATCACTGTCATAACAATTCATCCACGTACAGACGCCTGAAACTCCTTGTCTCCTCCGAACTGCGTAGTTTAAAAAGATAGATGGCTGCCTTCTGGCTAATTGTGGGAGTTCTTTCATTACTATAAAAAGACTTTTTATATCTCAAGTGACTTTATAAGCAGTGAATAATGAGACTTAAAGTCTTTAGAAAAGAGTCCACTGATCAAACGCTAGGATAACTTATGGGCACGGTGACCTTTTCCTCAGTAAGATACTCCAAACTGCTGCTGTTGGCACGTTATTAAAATTCCCCATTTAAGGCATGCAGTTAAGCACAAGGCAGATTTTATTTTTAAATTCAATTTAAGGTAGCACAGCAAGAGCCAAAGCCCTCCCAGGGCAGAGGACTAACTCCCACCCGCTCCAGCTGTGCAGAGCAGGACAGCTGACCATTGCAGCAGCTGGCTGGGTCTCACCACCCAGCTCCCAACTGTGGTGACAGCACCGTAAGTGAGCTTCCACCCCGCCCAGAGCTCATCACGGCAGCAAGGGAGCATATTTCTGCCAGCACATCTACCAGTAAGTACCAGCACTCCAGAGACTTTCATGGATTCCCTCCAGAAGATGCATATTGTCAACTGTTTTTTCTTTCTTCTTTGCACAGTAGTACTTGCAAAAAATCCTTCCAACTTTTTACAGGACTAAACATTTTAAAAATACTTTTCAAGACCCCACACATATTTACAGTGGCTCAGCCATGGGGGCTGACACAGCAATAGATTACAATGAAGTTTAACTTCATCTCACCTCTGGGATGCTCCTTGATCTCAAAGAAGAAAATACAAATGTAGAGGAACTACTCATTTGATAAAATCAAGTAAACGGGGGAGACTCTCCTGCCATTCAAAAGTCCATCATATGCTTTTGTACCACAAAGTTCCTGGTACCTCTTAGGAAGGTTTTGCAAAATATTTATTTAAGCAGCCAGACAGCAGGTAATATTACCATCCATAAAAGCAAATGACATTAATGACAGTATTTTTGTACAGATTTAGTAATACACAATGAACATGAAAGAAACTACATACAGATGCCTATATATAGAGGTCCTACAAAACATATTTATGTCTTTCTCTTCCCACTTGCTTCTTTCTCTCCTACTTTGATACTATTTTAGAGACTATTTTGTCCTGTAGGATTATTTTACTTTTCTACCAAGTAATGGATGACTGCATTGACACTGAAATATTTAATTTGTTAGTTTCTAAAGTTTAATTTCCACTTTACACCTTTGCAAAAAAAAAAAATGGTAAGGGATATGAATATTAGCCTAATAGTACCTTATTTATACAGCGATGTGGCTGTGTACACATCTTCAGCAGTAAAAGCTGAAGCTCCTTCTCTGCTGAAAATCAATTATAGCTGCTATTTCTGTCCCAGTTTTTCTATGACTGTTCTTCCTTCTGGAGTGTGTCTCTCCTTCCTCTCTGTGTATTCCAGCCTTCCCACCCCCCTTCCTTCCCCTGTTTTGCCCTTTTGGCTTCTGTCTCTCATCTTTCTCTTGCTCCTTGCTAAAAAAAAAGCTACTTGCTTTATCTTCTTGGGCTTGGTGTCAGCAGCATCATCATCATCAGCAGTAGCAGCAGCCACTCCTGTACAACTTTAGTACTTAACATCTGCAAAGGGAACCTTTCCCTGCATGAAATCTGCTTGTGAAGCCCCTCTGCACCAGCTTCAGGAGAGAATGAAGTAACTGGCTCATTTCTGCAAGGAGCTTTCCAAACATCAGCAAAGGGCAATTACCAAGGAAGTTCACACAACGCTTACCAGTTCTCTATTTCCAGGCAGCTCTGGGCATATGGCAAGACTGTCAGAGCTGCTGCTCCAGCTCTCCAAGGGACGACAAGGCTGTTAAGGACCAAATGGCGGAAAAATATGGCAGGGAGTTTTATCTGGCTTGTAGCCAAGGCTGTGCGGTCGACTGGCCACTGAATACGCTGCATGAATCAGATGTGCACCATCACCTTGCAAGACTCCAAATATCACTGGAATCCAAGCAGATTTTGAATATGCTAACTGACTGGAGAAAAACCCATCCTTTGGATACATGTGGGCAGGTCTTGCTGCTTTCTATTGCTATACACTGACATGAAATAATGCAGTTTAGCATACAGAGCAGAAAGGACTTTCTGACATGAGGAACAGTGTAATTCTTTCTGTTCTGAGCAACAGAGTTATCCTTTAATATGTAATGAGATTATCTGACAGCCTTTTGATTATCTTATGTAAAAGCAGCATGAACAATTTAATTAAAACACTGAAAAAATACTGCAATCTACACTTCATACTTCCTATACTTATCTATGTAGAAAAAAACCCCTAAAACATCTAGGCACTAGGACTGTGTCTTTTTGGTTATACAGTACCATGCAACCCACTGCCCCAAAGTGAGTAGGGCTTTCTAGATATTGCTGCAGTAAAAAAAAGTGATTATACATCTGTGCTGGGAATTTAAACAACTAATTATAAGTGGACATGAATTAAAATAGACACGCTTGAAAATAAAGTTTATGATCTAGGCAATGAAAATACTTTAACTATGGCACACTGTGGGATATCAAGACAAGGGCAATGTTTCAGGAAAAAAAAAGTCCTTCTAAAAAGGTGGTTTTTTTTAATTTAAATGACATTTCATAAAAGAAAAAAAAGTAGATACCACTGAAAGAAGAAACAAGGGAATTTACTTTTCACATCAAATATTAAAGTGAAGTGATAGCTGCACAGAAATTCCTGCTGGGAATATACAAATTTTATATATATATGATTATTTTATAAAGAGAGATGTAAGTTCTGTACATGCTTATAAAAGAACAATCGAGTAACAACTGACTACCTAGAAATGCTTTTAATAAGCTTTAGAAACAGCATAGTGTTTGTAAAAGCTAAGTTCCTGAATAAATGAAGTACTTTCACTAAAATGAACAATCCTGAAAGGTAGCACCTAAATGCACTTCTTAATTAAACCTCACAGACAGATTTTGCGGTATCATATTTATCATCTAACCAAGATTTCTGCCTTGTAGCCTTCATTTACACTAACTTCTGCAAGCTTCGGCAGGTGGCAAGAAACTGCAGCAACACATAAAATCTCTACTTACAGAAGCCAAAATACGACGTTGCAACGTCATAGCTTGTAGAATGTTTATTTGTAGTTTAAAGAGTAGGACCTGGTCAGAGAGGAGTGGTGTAGTCTTGAATCTGGATGAATATATGGTAAATAAGTGCAAATTTTAACCATGTCCTAATTCTAGATGCTCTTACAGTTCAGATGTACCTGGATTCAAGGGTTACTTCTGGTCCTAGTTGAAAAGGTATAGTTTAGAAAGTCTCCATTGGAGAAAAGAGTATTTTTCCCCTTAAATTTAAAATCAGATAGGCTCCAGTTTCAACTCCTACATCATGTATGACTTGAGATGAGCTTTTATGCTGTTATGTTGTATTAAGAAAACCAGGTTCCTTTAAACTTTTATGGTAAGCTGGCTTTACAATCCAGTCAAGTAAAATGTCATAGCATAAAGTTATTGGTGAAAAGAACTGCAGCCAAAAATCAGGGACTTCCAATAAATTGAGAAATGTCTGAAGCCAGTTCAAATTGGCAGAGCAAAATTTAAACAAACCTTCCCCACCCGAGGAGAGGCAGACAGGCATAAATCATTCCCGGCAATCAATTCTGCTATTTGAATTAGTCCTGACACTTGTTGGGCTCGGTTGCTGACATGGAACCGTGGCAGAAAGGCCAGGCCACTGGGGAAATTTGGCCAGCTTCCACATCTGAGAGTGAACCACTCGACCGCAGGTCTCCAACCCTCGTAGCACTGTTCTTTGTTCCAAGCATAAACCATTTTGTCTGCTGTGTTTCGGGTTTGCCTTCAAGATCTCAGGATAAAGAAAATTCTTTGATTACTATTCGTACAAGAGAAAGGAAATACTGGATGGGATTGGAGACAAGAATTGCACAGGTAGATTTTCTGGCAGACAATTTAAAAAAAAACCCAACCCTGCCAAGTTAATATTCATGGTTTTGTTTCTCACTGTGACTACTTTGCAGTTAATTATTGATATTCTGTTAGACAACAAGTAAATCGTCTGAGAAAAGGGACCGCAGGTTTTGATTTCTGTGAAAATTCAATATTTACATACGTAGGAGACAAATATGCTCTTGATGGAGATTCTCAGAAAAGAAGATTTTTGTGGGAAAGAATTTGCATACTGGCCTCGAGTGCTTTTATTAACAGAGAATGGAAATGCCATCATGTTCAGTTTTCAGTGCAGAAGTCTCTCTAAAACACAGTTAAGGTAGCCAGTGTTACCTTACACACACATAGAACATGTATTTTATTTTCCCCCACCTTACCCTCCAAAACTCAAGCCTTGGGAAAACGTCAGGGCCAGGTACCCAACTTGCAGTCTTAACCTTCAGCTTTCCCTGACGGCTGCTGCAGTCACATCTGCCATCACATCTAGCACGTTGCACAGCTCTGTCAAGCGAGAGGGATTACCTGGAGCAGCTTTCGATGCTGTGTCTCACAGACAGTAATGCTGTCCCACCTGACACCCTCACGTGTGATAGGCAGGTGAGGTGCACGAGTACCAAAAGGGATGCGGTATCCTTATTTCACCCTCAGTTGTTTAGGTAGCAGGAGGCACAGAGCCCCTTGGAGGTTGTCAGGCAGGAGATGCACGGAGTCTATGGGGCAAGCAAAGAGGCATCACACAGAACAGGCTGCAAGCAAACTCAGAAGGGGCTCACTTCTGGAGCTACCATCAATGATGGGCACTAAGGGATCGATTTTTCATCCCCAAGTTCTTCCCTTTACTCCAGGACAAGTCAGCTAGACTTTAAAACTAAGGAAACCAAGGGAACACAAGACTCTCTTGAAAAATGAGGTCAGTAAGGAATGGGGGCTGTAGCAGCTGCTGCATACTGACACAGTAGCCTAACCAGTAAGTTATTTGCTTAGCAACTGGCAAAGCTGAACTCAGCAGAAGTGAAGATGAAATCATGTCTTTCACTCTGCAAAGGGAGGCTTCTCATCAGGTTACTGAACATTTTGTAACAGAAGAAATTATACACCACTTTCTAAAACTATAATTTGAAATAATTAAGTATCATTTAACCAGTTATTAAGTAGGGTTGGAGTTAGGGAGCTAGTGTGGGTAGATGAAGGCTACTCTTCTGAAAAGCTCCCTCCATTCCAGTCAAATGTGCACAACAGCAGTGTTCAGAAATCTCCTGGTAGTGAAGCAAATGAGAGAAATTACAGCTCTAGTTTCAATCTGTGGCTCTTCTTACTATGTTCTGATTAATGCATTTCCCTAGACCATGACTCATTACAGTGCTGCTTTTCTTAACTTAAGCCTTCATCCATCAATATTTAGCCTCCTCCTCATTTCCACTCCCCCGCACCACACCAGATTCCCAGGTAGACTTCCCAGTCCTGTGAAGCCACTGGTATTTTGGAAGACATTACACATGTCATTAGGAATTGGCAGGTGAAATTTGCTGGTATTTCTGCAAAGGTCACTAATAAAAGTATTAAACAAGATCACTGCAAAGACAAACCCTTCTGGAGCTCCAGCAGTAAGCTCTCTCCAGCCTTTTGCTTTCCTTTTTACCACTACATATAGATAGATAGTCCTCCAGAGTCAACTACATATCCTCCTTACGACTGCTTATCTAACCACTTCTGCTCCACTTTAGCTAGCATTTTCCCTTATAATACCACAACAGATATTTTTTGTTTATCTGAAGCCCAGATAAAGAGGACCTACCACATACTCTTTGACAAGATAAGGCATTTACTGATCAAAAAGTCCATCAGGTTAGCCTGGCTTTGTAACCACTTACCCCTGCTTAGTCTGCAATTCATTATATCCCACTTACCCTTTGCTTCCCTGTGTGTAATCATCCTTTTCTAAAAATTGTACTTTAACACGTTCCACACAGTGTATGCTGAACTTGACTAGCAAATCCCACAATGATCCTAAGCATAGGTACCCCATTTAATTTTATCCCACCATGTCCTGCATGCCAAATGAGTTGAACAAATCTCTCTATTCATCTTGGCTGCCACTTCTCTCCACGCTGGTGTCCCTTGCCTCACAGTTCTGCCAGTATAACTACTTCTGGGGGCTGTGCTAAAAATTGGATCACTGAAAAACCTCATTTCAGAAATTAACTTTATTAAAATGTTACAATTATTTACCCTGCAGGCAATTCACACCTCCCTCCAGGATGCCCGTGTTTCACTCCATTGCCCTCTCCTACCCCTTCCCTTTTCAGATGGCTTTTCCCTTCCACTCAAATCACATACTTCTGCAAATCCTTCTGAAAGGTTTTTAAATTTTTCTACTTGTCACAGATTGTATCTCTCCAAAGGGGAGAAAATCTTGTTCATAAGGGGCAGACTGTGATCAAATCACTTTAGCATGCATTTCATGCAGCTACCTGGACACAAAGCAGGGGTGGCGTACAGTAAAGCCAACGAGGACTTCAGGTTCAAGAAGAAGATATCAAGTCACTTTTTACTACTAAATATATTGCATTTGCAGATAAACTTCTCTGATGCAGAATTACATTAAGCTCACGTTTATGTTGCAAGAATAACTATTCTGTATTCAATTTTGCCACCAAATAGGAGACATAAGATGGGTCATCGAGTGGATGAAGCATATGCAATACAATCAAAACTGAGCTCTGATTACTAAACACACACAAATGTAATGTCACCTTTCAGTTTTTAAAAAATCTACCTTTCTGAGGGAATATACTTCAGAAGCCTTAACTCAATTTGGGACAAAAGCCTTCAAATTATCTTCTTCTATGAGGCACACCTACTAAGACGAAAATTCAAATTGAATTTCAGAGGCATTGAAGAGTTTTCCATTTAACCACGTTCAGCCTTAAAAATAGAGAGACTTTTGCTTCACGGTAACAAAATCAACAAGGTCTACACTTTGGACATCCTTTGATATCACAAAGCAGTGGCAGAATGAGAACAGTAAGCAAAATATTAAAACATGATTCAATGATTCACTTTGATCTCAGTTTCATTTATAACACTGACAGTAACATGCATCAGCCGCTCACCAGACTCTACAATCAACTCTGACACAAGCTGAAGAAAAAACTTTATTCCCCTTGTATCATTTAAATTTCACACAAAACCTTTGTCCATCTACTCTGAACATTTACTTCTGACCATTAGATCTGAAGATGGACATGAAGAAACAAAATTAACCATGCTGGCCAAAACGGACCAGCTACTGGTCAATGGTGAAAGCTACCAGTTCCACCAATCTAACATCAATTTTTGTAAGCTTTAGGGAAGAACAGCCTTCAGGTAACTCTGGGGGTATCACCTAGACCAAATTACAGAACAAACAGACAGACTGCTCATCCAACCAACCACATGTTGACTGTATTGAATTTCTGTCTGGGACACCAATTGCATCCACTCACATAAGTCCAAAACAGGTGTCTAGAAGAAAAGGGAAGCAGAGGCACGTCTGCCTCTTTACAAATACTCAACAGCATAAAAACTGTGGAGATACGGGGGGAAAAACCCACCATAGATACAGAAATAAGGATTTTCCCTACACAGAGGGATATGGATTGGAGGTTGTGTTACCTAAGTGCATAGATGCAAATACTTGTCCAAGCCAAGACACAGGTCTTGAGCTACTGCACAAGTACAGTGCAATACTCACGTAATTGATGCAGGAAAAAATCTGTTAGTTTTAATTTGAACAACACAGCATGGGAGAAGATACTCAGACCACCAAATGAGACACTTAACTGACAATTCTCCTACAGTCAAAGATATGAGAGAGGAAGAGAGTGCAAGTCAGAGACGAAAGCTAGCTGTGAATAAGCTGAATCATCCTCTGGAAATGGCCACTTCTCCTTGATGACAACATGGAGCCAAGAGAAATTAGTTGGCTATAAATTTCAGCATGATGTGTGAATATCCTTTTAATTTATTGAATGGCATGGCCGCAATTTTGGAGAATTTAGAGTAAAAAAATCAGGCATTCAAATTAAACGGGTGAAGATGGGAAGAGAATAGATTTTTTAAAATGCAGAAAAATTATATTTTGTTTTTTTTTTTTTTTGGTAATTCAGGGCAAATATCTCTATTAATAGACAGCAGTATACATGGGTGTTGTAAACATATTTCCCAGGATGAGGTCTGATTTATAGTCTTGGACAGAAATTATTCTTCACATGTCTTATAAAAGCAGAAAAAATTGTTCACTCAGCATGGTTTCAAGTTACACAAGTACAACACAGCAGAGACTCCACTGCTTCTTGATGCCTTCTGTGTTGCTGTAAGTTCGCTCAAAGATGGGTTTGGGTTTTTTTTTTTGAGTAATATTTTACAGGCTGTTAATCCAGAAAGTGGAATATTGCCTTTGGGTATTTTGTGCAAAAATAAAATAGAAAACAACTGAGGTATTTCATTTAGTATAGCTGTGGCTGTGCATTGGCAATTATTTATTTTTCTTCTGTAATATATTAGGCTTCTAAGCTCTTGGTCTTCCTAGAGCAGCTTCACTAACACAGTTGGCTGTAAGCCCCTCAGAGCTGCCTTGTCAATTATCTGTGAATTTAGAAGGATTTACACCAAAGATCATAATGAGCTGGGTTTGAAAGAGGCTGTAAAGGTGTGAGGTATTTATCCTGAAGCCCGGATCAGCTATGATGGAGATACATATTGTGCTTGCTCTTGCACTCAGTAAGTGTTTTTTTCATTTAAAAGTTATTAAAAAGGGAAGCAGAGTTATGAACTGGACAGTGCAGGACTGAGAATGCTCAAGGTCAGACTTTATAAGTGGCTTGGACCTGTCATCTCTGCCCAGTCACTTACCTTGACTATATTTTCACATTTCCCCTGTCCTTTGTTGTGCTGAAGGTACAACAGTAGAGTTCCACTCTGATTTAAACAATAAACTGTTGTTTTTGGCTTTTTTTTTTTAAATATACAGAATGTAGGGTTTTTTTTTGGCCATACATGCAGAGCACTATCTCCATACACACTTGTTGCTCTGCATCTCAGAGACACCATCCAGTTGAACTCATGTTTGCGAAGCACTTCTGAGTCTCAGAAAAGATCAGAGTTGCAAAGCAAACTGTAATATGGACAGATGCTGAAGTTTGATAAGAGCTGAAGCAACAGCACAATGCAATAACAGGCAAAAGTGATAACTAACATTTGACTTTCATTCATGTATCTCCAAATGTCACCAATGTTTAAGACTGGTATTGGATGTTACCATGGGAGGAATCACAGAATGGTGTTAGCAGAAATAGGATAGTTATTGCACCAGACTACCTGCATTTCCAACTTATTTGACACCTGAAGGACTCCACTTAAGGTCTGGAGAGCAGTTGGCAGATGCAGATGTAAATGGCTTGCAGGTACAGCTCATAGAAAATATTATGTCTGCAAAGACCATACGTCAGCTGGGAGCACTTCACATGGCTCCGTTCAACTCTGATGAACACACACGCAAAACAAAACAGCTCTACCCTCAGGTTTCTGACTCTCAGCTTCAGTAACACAGTGGATACAGGCAGACTTAACCACAAATATAGGTTCTCTGTGTACCTGCACACTGTAGCACATGGATACAGCTGGGTCAGGACACTACTACACTGGTTTGCTTTTAACTGGTGACTTCTAACATATGCCTGTTTGTGCTTGGAGTGTGTTCTTTGTCATGCTACATGAGAGAGGCTTTTAAATGATCATTCACAAGACATTTGACACATTCAGAAATTCCTTCATGTGTCAAAAGAATGGAATGGAGAAATGCTCTGGAGAACCAGAAAAAGCTACCATATATGCTGTTACATACACTAACTATCACCCTGGAACATGTGTGTAAAACAAAGCTTGTAAAATTAATCTTAATTAAAAAAACCCAAAACAAAACAACAAAGTTTTGTGAAAAAAGTTAGAGGCATATTTGATGGGATGCCGGAATACTGTAGCCTGAAGCATAGAGATTTACACACAAGATGTTCAAAAGTAGAACATAATTTTTGCCAAGTACAAATTAAGCTAATGTACCATTAAAAGCTGGCAGCTCATATACATTAAAAATATGAGATTAGGACACAGACTCTGCTATGACAAACTATCTATGCAGTGACATGGTAGGGGTGATCCAGCATCTAGCTAGGAACTCGAACATCAACATGCATGTTTAAGGTGAGCTTTATCAATACTAACCCAAAGAAAGGTGGGATTTTTTTTTTGCAAAAAACATTAAGAACAGGTAAAACAGGTATGAAAAAAGGTGTGAAGCCTTATGAAAAGTAAGGCAGCATTTCTAGGGACAGTATATATTGCTTGGTTACAATTCATAACTCTTCCTTATGTTGATTCTTATCTTCTTCTCCCTGCAGCAACTTCATTGAAGCTGCCCAGCAGAATTTCGCTGCCTTCAGTAGGAGAAGGGAAAAGAGGGAAAAAGATGGAAAAGCAGATCATATATAAGAATGGTGTAATTGTAAAAAAAGTTCCATCAGAGGACATTGGAGATTGTCTTTATGCTGCTTGTCTCCACTTTCAGCCACAAAATCAAGTATCCTTCCATGTTGCCGCTACCTCCCTCTCCTATTTGCTCTCCCTGATCTCTTAGTTAATAAATAATTTTACCATTTAAAAAAAATCACTTGTAACTTTGGCCCCTCTTGTTCATGGGGAGCTACACAGACCATAAAGACAAAATATAACAAATCAGTATTAAAAAACAAACAAACAAAAACAACAACAACAAAAAACAAACAAACAAACAAAAAAAAACTAAAAATGCAACAAAGCAACTGGATGTTACTATGGGATCACAGATCTTGTGGCAAGTGACCACGCCACTTGAGGCTCATGTCTCTGATAAGATGGTCTGTCCCCCAGGAAACAGATGACCTGAATTCAAGGCCCTCTACAGCCGGGAGGACTCAAACCTTTGTACAGCTTTGCTCCAACCATGGGACTGTGAGTGTGTGCACTGGGCAGTTCTGCTGCCACTAGCAGAAAATGACAAATGCAGAAGTGGCTAGTGAGAAGCAGAATATTAAGCACCTCCCTGAGTAAAATGCAATGGGACACATCCACTGTAACCCCCCTGCTTGCTCATCCCCATGACTTGTAGGGCTGCCTTTCCAGTCTCTGGAATGGTAGGTGCTCCAGCCAGTGACAACATACCCCTAACCCAACACCAGTCTTCATTTTGTCAATTTTTCACTAGTGTGACATAAAGGGTCTGTTACCCTCATGCATGTCCACAAATAGACATGTGGAGCTGTCAAAAATACCAGGCATTTGGGCTCCAAAACACAAACACCCCATCCCCTTTAAAGACAGGCTCATTATCTGCAAATTAATTTTTCAGAAATCTCCTCTGAAAATAGTTCAGCAATAATGAGAAAGAGTACTGATGACATGCAGAAAAAACAAAACCTGTGGATTTTTGCAGGAGCTCTTCACTTTCTCGGTCCCATTGGAAAACTCAACCCTAACTTTATTCATAAATCATGAAGGAAAACATAGCTCTAAGCCACCTCCTAGCCTCACAACAGTCAGTTCATCAAAACAGGAGTGGAATGCAAACTGCCAGACAGCACAGAGGAATTTATGTGAGATTCCCAAACTTCGAGGACAACTGAGAAGAAGCCTGCACCTCCAGAAACAAAGAAACAAGTTGCACACTGATAAGCAAACACCTCCATCTCTATAAGTAAATCTCCACAGCTGCTTTTTTAATTTTTATGGTGTCTGGTTGGTACGGTGTTTTCCACATTTGCTTCATCAAAACAATTACCATTTGCGGCCTTTCAAAATTATTTTCCAAAGATAAAACAATCATGGCAAGGACTAGTAAAAGCTGTCCACTGTTCCATATCTGAGCAGATCATTTTATGGACATTTAATCACTACAGATTAATTAGATGGCATACAGAAACTAGAAAGACACTGAAGAGCTAGCTTCAGTTTAAGAGCACATGCAGCTAACTTGTGGCTTTTTTAGAACAATTTTAATTAAAAGTACTAGAAAAACCATCCAGCTGAAAATATTGGGAGCTTTGGGATGGGCTTAGCATAGCTAATTAATTGTATATTTAATCAAAGCAGCCTTTGGCTGTAATTAATAATCTATTTTCCTCTGGTAAAAAATATAGTAATTCTGTGAAACAGAATATATAATTCGCAGAATGCCATATGTACAGAAGTTCCATGCTGAAAAGAGATCATTGCATTCTCAACCTTCAGAGAGCAGGTTGTTTTCCTTTTAAATATATAAGACTATTTTGAAGTCAGTCTAAATGTCAGGTCATAATAACAATTTCTGAAAAAGATGCCCCAAAGTGCCTCAGATTCCTCCAAAGGAGGAAAAATAATCTAAAGAGACAGTAGGTTTGAGTGAGCCTGACTTTTCCAGTGAACCACAGAGAAAATGCAAGAAACGTCCCACTGGCTCAGACCAAGCATCTCCACCTCAGCAGCCCGCTTCCAGCAAGGTCAATGGGAAATGTTATTAAGAGTGAGCATGTTGAGGCAGTTACTTTTGGCAATCCATTCCCACATACCCTCCCAGGAGCTCAGAATATTTTACAGGTCATCTTTTTAAAAATCTCAGATGCACAGAGTACCTGGGAAAAAAAAAAAAAAAAAAGCAGCAACAAAAAACCCCACTCCTTTTTCATGTTGTTTCTAAATAGTAGAGCATAATAGCTGGCAGATATCCAGTGTTAGCCACACTGGCCAAGTGCTGGATTTGATCCATGCAACCAGATGAAAACACTCCCGTTAATGCAGCATAAACCTTCCAGCTTGGGGAGTCACAGAAACACTCATCCATCTACTCACACGGTGAAAGCCAAGAGCTGCTACAGCATCTTTTCTACTACAGACTTCCTTTCATTTATATGACACAAATTCCCAGTTGTGCTGCTGTAACATGTTTTTCATGTGGTCCTGCACTGAATTATCTCCACTCCTTTACTGGGTAGATGCAAATTTCAATAAAATAGCCACATTAGTCTAATGCAATGCATCTTCTGCTCCTATAATATCTGATGTTCTAATATAAATAACGGCTTTTACTTGCTGCTTGCTTAGTTAGAACACAGAGCTTTTTATCTGCATCGAAATATTCATTTCTAACTGTAAAAATACTTTCTTACCTTTTTGTTCAGTTAACAAAACAGACTGAATAGAAAATTTTCAGGCTGATGCACCCTTCTGATACAATTAAATTGGCAAACAGATTAGATATTGATCTGCTAGTAAACCTGTATTGATGAATACCAGCTTATCGGGAATTAGTGTTGAAATGGAAATGGATGCTTCATTTATCATACGTATTATATGTATATACACATGCTGCAATCTCTGGTCATTATGACTGGACTACCACAAATTTATAGATCTTTGCTTTCTTTAAACACACACAAGTAGAGCTGATCTGCAAAGATTTCATAGCATTACATGTAAGACTGTCTGCAAGCACTTTTCCTTTAGGAAAAGCTAATGCTGCTGTTCTCTTTCACTGCCATCTCTTTTACTTTCCGTGCTTCTGTTATAGATACACTCTGCTTTTTATACCAAGGAATCAAAACCTGCTCTTCCTGGTACCCATATGTGTTGGGGCCCGAGCAGCTTTGTCTGAGATATACTTGGTGTGGGCAGTCAGGCAGCAGTAACCAAGGTCAGTGAACGAGGGAAGTTGCTGATGTGGCAACTAAGTTGGGGAAGTTCCAAGAAAGGAGGATACCTGCCTGAATAGGGGTGTAGCTATAGAAGATAAGGTAGCCAATCAGCTTAGCTTGTGATGCATGTGTGGTGGGTGTATGGAAATAGTTTTCCTATATAATGTCACGGAGTTTGCTAATAAAGTGGAATGATTCTGCATCATATCGATGTGTCTGGTCATTCTCGGCCCGCAAGGGACTAAAAGACCCCGGCACATATGAATGTGATCTTTGTCATGTTGCACAGATTTAAAGGTGTAAGTTGGCAGCAGCCAGATTTCTGGAAGCCTTTCCCGAGGACCTAATTTTCATGGCCTGCTCTTTCAAGGGAACACAAAAAACCTGAAGTGCCCTACTCAAAGTGTTGAAACGTGGCTCTGAAGTCATGTTTGTGTCTCACTGTACCTCGTCTTGCAAAGGTATAGCATTTAAATGATTTTCTGATTTTTGGGAAAAGTGGGAGTTGCATTTCATCATAAAACTCTTTCATTGCCTTCCAAGAGTTGTATTTAGGCCTTTCTCCATAGCAAACAGGTCCTAATCCTACATAGTTATTCCATCAGTCTTCTTTTTATGCATGAAAAAAAACATATCTGGAACAGGATTCTGCAAAGTACTCTAATTACAAGTTAAAGAGCAAAGGGGCTTACTCTGCATCTTCATTCCGTAACTAGCACTCCCTAATAGCAAACCATTCCTCACATTCAGCCACATTCTCCTTCATTCTGTTGGATCTCACTGTTGGTAGTTGGCCACTTTCCACTGCCCAACATATCATCACTATTTTTCAAGACAGCTTCAAATTATATGATAGTGGATACCTCAGGAATAAAGACATAAACACATTTGTCAGTTATGTGCAACAGGAATATTCCGAAAAATGCAGAAGTCAACAATTTGTATTTGGATTTTCCTAGTATTTTCTGTGCAGCACTTTTTAGAAGATGTCAGCTTACTTATGTGCTAGCCTTACTCAGGCCGTTTGTTCATACACAGTAAAGAGAATAAACTGCTTTGTAGTAAAGAAATATGTTGGGAGGAGAATCAATCAAACCATAACCATGGAATTTGAGGTATAAAACCTTTCATTTCCACCTGTGAATCTTCCACAGCAAGTCATTTGCTGCCAAGTTGTAATACCTTTGGCAGCACTGTCCAGAAGATAAAGGTGATAGTTTAAAGTAGTCAAAACCAGCTGCACTGATCAACAACTGAGCACGTAAGAAGAGCAATAGAGACAGATGAGGTACTGTGTTCATCTACCACCTACACGTGGTGTCAGTAACATTTCATATTCCACATCCCAAAACGGTAGAAATCTTCGTATCAGTAACATTTAACTACGCACCTCCTCAAGCTTTGCCTTCTACTCTTTCACACAATTGCTTCCCCCTGCATATTTCATGGGGAAGGAGACTGGAAAGATGAAACCATTAAGAAGTTTGGGTTGCTCTTGCTTTCACAGCCATTATCACAGCAGAGACCATTCATTTGTTTCACTCTGAGTATATTCTCTGCCTCAAACTAAGTGAAAATAATAGTGCATCAAAATGGTAAAAATGGCAGTCTGACTGATGAGCAAAAAAGATCAAAAAGCAGTTTTTCATGTCCCAGTGATGATGTATACCTTCAGGATCTGCTTTAAGAAGGTACCAGAGCAACCATACATTGGGCAAAAAATAGAATAGGTGGTTTCAAAAACGTCAGAATATACAATGTCTCATTTCCACTGTAAGAGATGGAGTTGGACTCGATCTCATCTGCACTGTTTTCAGTAAATGATCTAATAACAGAGCATTTATCCATTTCAATGACACACAATGTGGAGTTACTCATGGTGTTATTGCTACTGTTATCTAAAGACATCAGAGTAAAGTACATAGAACATGATAATATATCTCATAGAGGAAAAGGTCATGCAGAGGTTCCACAATTTGCTGATCCTAAGTATATGTACAGTTGTATCACTACATTACAATCACATTTCTGATGTGTTGCCAGAGTGCAGGATAGCAAGTTTATGGTGGAATACTGATTACTTGACACTGTGGGAAAGCAGACAACTGTTGAACCAGCATAAAGTCAGAATGGTGCAGACAGATGATATCTGATTTGGTATTAAGCATAAGCCTCCTGGTAGGAAATTAGCCAATCAACATCTTTTTTTCAATAAAACTGGAAGATGAATTTTAACCCTACCAATTGTAAGCACAATCCAGTCACAGAACTTGCACTCTTGTATTTATGAACCGCAGAGCTGCACTGACTGCATCACTGAATGACAGCCCAAGAGATCTGGGGAATACACACAGCATTTAGCCAGGCAAGCCTTTCCTCTCATCCAGAACAGACACAGGATCTTTAAATAAATAAGGTCTGCAGCAGTTATTATATATATTCTGAACAGAATTAAATGAGCTGTATTAATTACACATAGGCTAATAATGGGTAGTTAGCACATGCACAATCAAGGTGTAAGAACCTAGAAAGAGAAAAGAACAAGGAATCAACAGGTTGGAACAGTGAAGGGTCACTTTAGTCAGGTGTAGATTATGGGAAAATAATACACCACTATGTCTCTATTTAGATCATGATTTTGGGTATGAGTGACATCTGTGCGTCTCTGAGGCAGAACTTCCTTTTTTTTTGCAGTTATACACTAGATTTTACTTCTTTTGATTAAGTTATCACAGTAAATGTTTCTTATTGATTGATGAAGACAGGATCCATCATTAAAATGGATCAAAAATTAGGCAGTTTCTCTACGACTCCAAAAGTGTAGTTTCCATGAAAAAGAAATGAGGGGGGGAAAAAAATCAAGATCAATCTGTTGCCGTTACAGAACAATACCAATTAAAGCTGGATTTAGCTAATTCTAAAATATTATTGACTACACTGGCACAAGGTAATGTCAAACCACATCACCAATTAAGAACAGGGAAAATAACTGCAAGACTTGAATGAAGTATACAGAGATAATTAATCCTCTAATTAGGATGTTAAAATTAGTTCAGAAATTGAAGGGTGAAATGCTTTCATCTACACTTATCTATGCAAGAGTTTCCATCTTTTACTTTGTACAAATGACTCATCTTTTCCATTTTGGTGTATCAACACATTATTTTCCATTGGTGTATGTCTAGGATCAAAACCATAAGTGAAAGCCTGTTTCTGAGAAATTTCCTGGTTTAGTTTAGGAATTTACCCAGTCAGATAAATTGGACAAGCAGACACATCACAAAAGTGCCGTGGAGACTCCTCAACTCATGAGGAATTTAAAGTTTTTAGGATAAGGGTGAAACCCTTTACAGATTTTCTAATCAGGAAGTGTTTGCTTTTTAGGAACAGTTATTATGCAGAAGTCTTGAACGTGGAAGCTTATCTCCCTGCTTTCCATGCCTGCCGGCAAAGACAGAAGCTCACTATTGAGACCAGGCATAATCAATCTTTTGCTGCTCTTAAAAAAAAAAAAAAAGAAAACTCAGGTCTTAAAAAACTCCAAAATTAATCACCAGTAGATCCAGTAATGTGAGTTGAGGCTCATCATCATATTGATGGAGAAGGATGGGGGTGAAGAGAAAACAGAAAAAGAAGAGATTAAAACAACCAGAGTATCTGCTGCGACTTTGTGACATTTGTGCACTGGGGAAGGAGGTGTCAGTTCAATTTTACCTGCTGCCATTCAGGGCCACAGTGAGCCCATTTTTACTCAAGGAGATGGGGATTTGCTGCTTCTTTTTTCAGAGTGAGTCACACCTGGGAAATTCACACTAAATATTCCAAACTTCAAACTTGCCCTGACAGAGCGCTGATCAAGACAAAGCAATACTCAAAATGCAGGCCACATCACACATTAAAGGAAGGTCTACTTTGAGCCCCTGCCACTCCCCATCCTGGTGGCAATGACCTGGCTGGTATATTTTATTTAGTGCCAGGGCTCAGTTTTGTAAGCCACAAGGTTGGCTGGTATGAACTGGTCTAGATGGTAACATGTAGATGGAAAATGGCAGGACCACAAGCTAAAATGGATGAAAAATATACATCACAGAAAAATGGTAAGCTACTCTTCCAATGAGGAAGAGTGATGAAGAGGAAGGGGAAATGAATAGGTAGCTTTGCTTCTTCAAACAAAATCCAGGAACAAACGCGTCTCAGCTCTTAACTCTCACAAGTTTCAAGCACATCTATAGCTACTCTCTAAATTAGATAAGACATCAGGATCAGACACGGTACATTAAAAAAAGAAACCCTGTAGAGAAAGGCAAAGCTTGTTCATTTTTGTTACGGGCCACTTATTGCTTTTTGCTGCTCACATTATTGTTAAGAGTTGTTTTTTTTTTTAAAGTTGCATGACTTTTATTGCTGAATAAAACAAGAACAGCAGGATCCAACTCCTATCTCCATAACTCTTTCATCTGCTAAGCTGACTGTATTAGCCACTTTCTCTGAATGGAGAACGGGGGAAAGTTCAACAGCAGACTGACATAATAACGAGGACACAAAATATAGATGAAAAGAATACACGTCTAAATGTCTGATGAATTGGTATTAGCATATAAATGCTATATATGTACAACAGCAGCCTTTGAACTAAACCACAAAGAACACTGTCTACCTGATTAGTTGTTTATGTTTTCTTTTGAGGGGACACATCAGAGCTACAGACTGATGCTTTAATAAGGAACCCAAAAACCTTTACGGGAGATTAAAAGGGCTAGTAGCTAGATGTCATAATTCATGGATACTGATTGCACAGGACTTTGACAAGAACCATTAATTGTCACTGTGTAGCCACCTTCTGAAGTCACATACTCAATTTAGTTCTAGTTCGTACAAGATGTGGTAGGATCATTAAAGGAAGCTTGAGGCTAAGCACTGATAATGGGAGTATTTTAATATTCTCAGTACTTTTACAAAGGAACAGCATGTCATACATCAGTTCTATGTATTGCACCTAAACTCTCAACAGAAAAAAAAACACAGCTTTTTTTTTGCCTTCACTGTTGCCTAAGAAAGTGAGGTGTTAGGGTTTCTGCACTCTTTTGCAAGCCTGAGGCACAGTAGGAATCAAAACAAAAACCCACAAACACCCTCTCCCCTGAAAGCAGGCTTTCATATCTCCTTTGTTTGGGGTCTGGTTCACCTTTGGACTAATCTCATGGACTGAGTACTGTTCAACACGGCAAGTCACTGTTTGTTTGCAATAAAAGAAAAACAATTACAAATGAAGGGTCCCTTCCTTCTTCCTCTAAAGACTTCAGGTGTTGATAGAATCACAAAATCACAGAATGGTTTAGGTTCGAAGGGACTTCAAAGACCATCCAGTTCCAACTCCCTTGCAACAGGCAGGGACACCATCACTAGAACAAGTTGCCCAAAGCCCCATCCAACCTGGCCTTGAGTTCTAGGAGAAGTGATCATTTTTTTCTCCAATGACACTCAGAATGTATAAACCACCAGATTAATGAAAAAAAATCAAGAGAAACTTCCCCGTGCTCCCTTCTTCCTTCTCTGCAGTTGCTTCAAGCAGCAAAGCAGAAGCACAGCAGAATAAATAGAGCCCAAATATGCCCATGTAGGCAGAAAAGGAGATGAACATTTCAACATGAGGCCAGGTCTCAGTGCTCACAATTAAGGCAATAGCAGGGTTTAAGTCAAATAAATAAGTATAGGAGAGGCATGGAAGGTTCCCTCAGGCCACTGGCAGGTTTATTCTACCGCAGGCTATGATAAAAACATGAGGAAGGATCAACCTCACCTGCCTTTTAGGAATATGTGTCTGATGGCACTGTGTCTGATGGCTGAAGGCTTCCTTTGAAGCCAAAACGGGGAAGAGGGCAGCTTCAAACCAATGAATCTGATCTGGTTTATCTCTGCTGAAGAAGAGGTCACCTGCTCTCTGATGGTGCCTGTTCCTTACCCTGGCTTTTTCCAGGCCCAGGCACATGGCTGAAATAGGGCTGATGAATCCCATTTAAGCCTCACTCGTTTACTGACAGATTGGTACCGTCTGCAATGAGCTACTGGGTAACTGGGCATCAGCCCCAATGGATAGGAAAATTCACAACAAAAAAAAAAAAAATCCAGCAAGAGTATAATAAAGTAAAAATAGTTTCACTAACAAGCCACGGGAGTTTTTAATTCAGGTAGTTTTACTTTCACTTACATTTTGCTAACTAGATGCAAATGTTTGCTAATTAAAATCACCTTCTAGTGTTTTAATGGCCTAATTTGAATATTGTCACTGTTCATGAAGGCCTACTTCCAATCTTGCTTCAGACTGATACTGAGCTCAAGATCTGGCTTTGTGTCTCTAACAGCCAAAGGGTTTCTTGATTTGTTTTGGTTTGGGTTTTTTTGTTTCCTTTTTTCCTTTTTCTTTTTTTTTTTTTTTTTTTTTTANTTTTTTTTTTTTTTTTTGAGAGAGCTATTTCTTAAAATGTGACAGCAAAACTGGTAATATTTCAGGGACCTTCAAAACAGAAACTAATTCACTGCTCATAAAAAAGGAAACAAAGCCCAAGAAGAAGGTTCTGCACTACAATTTCCCCTGAGGTTGGCCAATTAATTTTGGTTGTGGAATGTTTGGAAGATTCAAACCCTGCTTTGTTTACAACTCATTCTATATTATTTAACACATTATCGCTGTTGACATCACATTAATTAAATAAGCACAGAGACAGATTGTTCCAGCTCTTGAAAGCATAGTGAATAAAAGACCCCACAAGAACAGATTTCTCTCCCTCACACATTGCAAACACCAGATCAGAGCTCAAAGTATTTCCTGTCACAATTTCATCAGGTACCAATCTTTCAGCATCTGAGCAATTTCTGTTTTGATTACATGCAGCACATGACAAATTAAAATCTGCCAGAAGTTTCACAAAGGAGTCCATGGAGTGGATAACCCGTGCTCCCGGTCTCTCTCTGCAATCGCATGCATCACAGTGGGAATTTACTGGACCGAGAGGTCACGGGAAACCTGTGTCAGAAGAGGGAGTTTGCTCTTGGCAAGCCCTGAGCATCAATTCCAGACTGGAGTCATGTCCTGCTTCCTGCGTCTCGAGGAATTGATTTAGAGCACTAAGGCAGACATGTATCTGAGAAAAACCATTGCTAAAGCACTTTCTGGAGAGTAAAACCTATCCCATTTAAATGTTTATGTGTTGATAGCCTGGCAGGGTCTCCTAGGACAGCTCATCTTTTAACTACTCTTACCCATTCTATGGATCCCCACTCATCAATATATTCTTCATGCCAAAAATGGACAAGCGAGTATTTCCTTTGGTTCCTGCAGACCGTGAAGGCTGCTGCTGAGAAAACAGCATACTTGGAAGGATTTGATAACAGCCAGAGTGAACACGTCATTGGGCTATACTGATCTTGCTCTTTCCCACCGAGCAGTGTCTACCCAGAGCAGGATTGCTAACGCTGTGCCTTCTGCTGCAAAAGTACAGTTTCTCTCCTCGGTTCTCTTAATCAAGATTTCCCTTCCACTTATTGATTTCAAGAATCAGAATGACTGCATCTGTTTCTGTTTCACACTATTTTTCCCATTTCCTTTTATGCACTTTTGTACCGTAACTCAGTCTCTTTCTTCCCAGCTGGCATGCTGTCTCTTACCCAAGGAACTCCCTCTATGACCTCCACATCTCCAGATGTTCAATTGTACCGGATGTAATATGCAGAGTTCATTTGTTTCATATAAATAGTCTATGGGAGCACCTTGGAATGACCATACATCTTGCAGGTGTGCTATTAATATGAAATAAACTATTTTAACACATCCTTAACCTTTCTTTAATAATCCATCTTAACTAAATTATCTTGAAACAATGCTGGACTATGATTGATGGCTCTCTTTATAAAATCTCACTGTTGGCTCAGTACAAAAGAAATACCCTACCAATAATAGAAAGCTCACCCTGGATATTCAAACCAGGTTTGAATATCCAGGGTGAGCTTCTCGAAGAAACAATGGGATGAAAAAGAGTACTGATATTTCTGAAGCTAATTCAGCGAGTCTTGTGCTCTGCATGAAACAAGATAGATGCCTTCCTCTTCCCACTCACAGCGCTAACAACTTGCCCTGCGTATGCATCACCAGAGTTATCACTAAGTGCAGCATCACCGTACATGAAGTACTAGTGCTTCCATGCAAACAGCCCTTATCAGAGCTGTATTTGCACATCTATACAAGTTGATAGTTGTAAAGGCATGGACGCTTACTGGAACAGTCTGTGCCCTATGCTACTTGAATTATTGATCAATTACAAACAGATTACTAACAACTATGAATCGTTAAAACCTTATAATAAATCATGTAGATAAATAAAGCATGCCTAGGGTGCATTATCCCCTTAGTTTTCCTCTTTCTGAATTCACTACCAGAAGCATGGTACTAACTTATTTATAGTAAGGCTACCTTCTGGAAAATGAAACCGCAATATATTCAAGAGATGGTGGTCTTTTGAAGTAGAAAGAGCACCTCCCCATGAATTATTATCTCAGCTGCCAAAATAGAGACTACTAATTAAGTTTATCCTGAAAAATACTTCTCTGAAGAAGTTAATGATAAAAAATTGGCAAGTATGGTAACAGATTGCCTTTTTGTTCTTTTTAAAGCATTTTATTCCAACAGATAAACTCAGAATCCTTGAAAAATGCAGTGATTTTATCTAGTAATACACATCACAGTGCCTTAATTCAGCAAAGACAAGTGAATATAAAAGGAAATAAATTTTATTGATCAGGTTAGGTAGATCACACAGTACCTGAGCAAGTATAGCTTTGCTAAGTATATTTCAACATTAATCTGCTTCAGATTTCACAAAGATTTAATTCCTATATTTCACTGTAGCTTATGTAGTAAACAGACTCCTTCTTCCTTCCCCAGAAGAAAACCACTCTGGATTCTGGTTCAAAGGCTCCCAATTCCTTAAATAAATGGAAAATACTCAAGATCCTAAATAGTTTGCTGGATATAGGTCCTATTCCTCATGCCATAGGACGTTATTTCTCAGTGTATTAGAGGAATGGTTTCTTTGCCTGCTGCTTTACTCTGCCCTACTAAAAAGTAAGCCAATATTTAACCAAAATTTAAGCCACCAAATTTGGGGTGGACCTAGATGATGCCTAAAGTTTTACTAGAACTGTGATCTGTATAGAGAAAAGGGAATGTGTAAGACATCAAAGAAAAAGGCTTATACTCCAGATAAAGTAGATGGCTTTCTAATTTTCAGTTACAAAGACAAGTCTCTAATCTGGTTGACTGGGAAAAAGTTGGTGAATACCTGAAATACAAACTTTGACATGAACTCGCAAGGACCAGTCATTCTTATTCCCTCCCAAACCACATCAGGTTTCAGTCTGTGAAGATCAGCATTAACCAAATCTAGCAGAAGTCACAAATCTCTTATTTCTCTGGGGCATGATGTTGATTGCTTAGAAAGTCATCACCATATTTCCATTTGCATATTACTGTTTATTTTATTTTTTGTGGAGCATAACCCAGGCTCAGCACACTTAACATTCAGCTCACATACCAGCCTCTACAATGCAAGACACCCTTCTCTTGATTCTGGATTGCCTCAGAGTCTGCAAATAAGTCTTGGTGTGGAGATGGAGTCATTGTCACATGCATTGCTTCTACAGCTTATGGTATAACAGCAGTACCTACACACCCTGTCACAGAAATTGCTTTCATTTTGCAGTCTACCTAGATGGTCCAAGGCTTTCTCCTTACAGCAGCAACATAATTCCTCCTGAACTTTAAAGCAATTTTAAACTGAGAATAGATATATTTGCTGTAGCTCCAGCAAAAATGTAGGCAAGTTTTGACTGTTTCTCTACTTGTTTTGCCACTGCATTTTGCCAGACCCACTGGTGTCAGAGATGGAGCTGCCAATGCTGTGACTGCCAGTGCCAAGACAAGATCTCACCAAGGCTACTGGGAATACAAAAATACAAGATGACTTGAAATCAAGCCTTCGACAGAACAAGTAAAAAAATAACAGAAACCTTCCCCAGAACCAAGGCAAACATCCTCTCTCCTGATAAAGTCCTCCCTGCCTCATCTTTGAAGGGTTTTGAGGAAGCACTGGGTAGTACTAATTTATCTTGCCTTATCCTAGTCATGATCATCACTTCTGTATCCAAGTTGATTTGTATGGGTTGGTTAAGCAGACGCAGCTTGTGCTAAAAGGCCCCTGTGGCTCTTGAAAGGGAATAGTTTGTACAGTGGGGTGTCCTGCAGGCAGAAGTAGATCAGTCTACTAAGAGCAGGATGAGTAGGAGGTCTGCCAGCAAGGCATATGGATGGACAGGCAAGGAGATCCTTACCAAAAACTAAAATGGGAGGAATGAAGCATACTTCTCTCTTGATGCTACAGATAGTAAGATAACAGTGGGTGGTTACAACCACCTTGGATTTTATGCTTTTCTCAGGGAATGCAACAAATGTAAATAAGTGCTTGCACTGCCACTCAGACACTAGTGCCCAAAGGTATCTGCTTTGTCATACACACACAGAGGCATGTGTGCATGTACAGGTAGATTTCCACTCACGTGTTCAGGAAGAAAAACAGATTCATATTAACAATTGTATTATCCTGTTAACAGCTATAAAATGTGGTGGATCTACCAGGAAACTGCTGTGCTGTCTTCATATGAATACATAACCAACAGTCTATCCCTAGAAGAGTTTACATGTCAGTATTAAAAATAACCAAACAAAAAACCCCAAAACCAAACAGAGAAAAGTAATCCAAAAGGAAGAACACAGATTGCTATTAAGGCTCTGAAATTTGCTTAATCAGCATATTATTTATGCCATCATCTCATTCTGTAACTTACTAAGAATTTTAAACCTCTGTTTTTGAGACTTAAGTAGTTCCCTTTGAAGAGTCATAGATATAAGTGCAACTTCAAGGATGCAACCAAAGGCAAAAAAGCTGCTGAATAGTGAGGCAAAATGGATCTTATTTAAAACAAATGCTCCTAACTTTTAAACTAATGGAAAATAAACAAAACCCAAAATACTGAGCATCTTTAAAGATGTCACCACTTTTATTCTAATTATACTGAAAGTCTGGCAAGCTGAGTCAAACACAGTTCAGCATTCCCCAGGTGAATTCCTTTAGTTACATTTCAGTAAACCCCAAGTGGATTCCTTTAGTTACTTAGAAAAAAAAAATAAAAAGGAAATACTTCATCATAACATATTGCTTTTTCAGAAAATGAACAATTTTAATTTTAGGATTGCTAGCAAGTATCAAAATAGAATACATTATACTGAAAATGCTATTTACACAGAAGAAATAGGAGGTTGGATCACTCAAAATGACTGGCTGCTGCAAGGATTTCCAAAAGCTACACAGGACACTGGATAGTCCCCAGAAAGCTGTGTTAAACAAACCAAGCTGAAATAATGTGCAACTTCAGTGCTTTGCTCTGACCCTGGAAGCCTGTAACACAGAGCCATCTCAGAAGACAGGTTCCAGCACTGTGGGACCTTACTGAAGCCACTGACAGCCTCGTGGAGAGGTAGAGAAGACACAGCCCAGCTCACCCCAGCCAGCACATGCAAGTCAAGACCAGGGAAATCCCAGTCAGACAGCTGGAAAAACGCTTTGCCACAAAGGTGATGAGACACTGGGACAGGTTCCATGGCAAGGCTGTGCAGGCTCCATCCTTTGAGAAGACACTGAGCAACCTGCACATAACTAGTCCTTCTCTGGGAAAGGGCTAGACCTGGTGGTGGTGGCCTCCAGCTGTTCCCTCCAACCTAAGTCATCTATGATTCCATTCACAGCATGTCACATGAGGTAAGAGAAATTAAGATAAATACATGACTTACCAGCCAGCGGGGCATTTTAAGGAAAATAAAAGGGTCCTTACCTGAAAAACATAACAGAAAGCGAAACTTTAACAATTCAAAATCACCAGGGTAATGAGCTGTAGTAGCTCCTGATACATAAGTAACATACACAATTATGCATTCATGACATTGTAAACATTTCTCCCAACATGCTCACACTCTGTAGAGGATAAGATATAGCTATGCTGGAATGCATACCAGGGGTCTCCCCACATCTGCACCTTCTGTGCCTTATGCCTGTGGCTCAGAGAAAATAAGTTTGT
Organism: Heliornis fulica; assembly: GCA_013399135.1. Classification (NCBI taxonomy): domain Eukaryota; kingdom Metazoa; phylum Chordata; class Aves; order Gruiformes; family Heliornithidae; genus Heliornis; species Heliornis fulica. The sequence goes on along the minus strand of VXBZ01007326.1, from coordinate 841,271 downwards.
CATCTGTAAGCTCTGTGACCTGAACATTTTTATAATCCCTTCCTTACTATTTCAATTTCATCAGACATGTGCCAACATTTCTTGTAGACAATTTCACCTTCAGTCCCTGCTGAGGATCTGTCCACTAATGACCATAATGAAACATGCTTTGTGTGAGAGCCTGTTCATTTATTTTCATTCCCGTGAGTGCCTTCAGAGACCAGTGTTGCAATCACAGCTACTTACTATTTAATTCCCAGCCAAATTTATGGCCAAATTGAAAAATGGATGCAGGCTGCCTGATGCAGGATGCTTTTGTCTGAAGTGTCCTCCTGGAATCATTATACTTGCATTAATCTTTAATCTGCAATTAAACAATCAGTTCTATGTAAAAGATAGCTGCAAACAGATCTCCTGAATGCGTACGAGACAATATATCTTAATGGGCGTATGCATGCCGTGGAGGGGCTGGGGGAAGAAAAGTCAGCAATTAGGGCAGCATCCATCACTGGGCTCCAGGTCAGCCAGAGGTTAGGGGAGAACCAAACCTCCCCGAGGTGCTGAGCATCCAGCCGGTACCTGCCCTGCTCCAGGGCTGTGCCTGCAGCAGTGGGGATCATGGAGAGAAAAGCTAGGTGGGGGTGGGAAAGGAGATACAATGGATTAAGGCATGGCTTCGCTGATAAATCTGCCTTGGCAGAAAATGCAACCTGCTTTGAATCTGTTTCTTTCCAATTAAGAGCCCTGCTTCCAGCTCCAGCAGATGCTTAATTGGAGACTGAGGCTGCCAGGCAGGCACCAGCGCCACGATCATTAGCAGGTAGTTTGAAGCCATTAAGGTGCTCCTGCTCGTCAATTCCCCTCTCATAGACCACTGACACAAACAAATGCATCCTCTTCCTCGTGGCAGCCAGCTCACCTCGCAGGGAGAGGTGCACACATGTGTGCAGAACACTCGCCTTTGGTTCCTGGGACTGTGAAGTTATTAAATTAGCACTCAAGGCGTCTGATTCAGTGGGGAATACAAAGGACCTCCCTGCCTGGTGTCAGCGTAATACTAGAGTGGTACCAAATGGCTTCAACAATAGGTAAGCAGAAGGGCATCTGTTTCGGATTTGACTAAAATTGCATAATTAGATCTTGGTCAGAGATCCGTCTGCTCACGTGTGGTTTCATCAAATGCTCTGGCCCGATCCCAAAAAGGCACCAGCTCTCAGACACGAGTGGACATAGTTCCTGGTGCAAATGTGGGCGCTACCTTAAGAAAGTCTACACCTGTGCAGAGCTTTCCCTATGAATAGATGGCTGTACCAATACACCAGGTTTTCATTACAAGCATTGAGAAACAAAACTATGATGATATCCCTGACCCGTACCTTATTACAAGACATTTCTCCCTTGCAAGTTTTAGTCCTAATCATTCACAAACTGGTATAGGAAAAAAACATAATAAATGCAACCAGATTGATGTCAAGCAGTGAGATTAATTTTGCTTTCTCTTACAAGGGTGTCTTCACAAAAATCCACATCTGTCCCATTTAATGATGTAAAGAATTCACTACCATGTACCATTTGTGGCTTACAAATTGGCCTATCTCAACAAACATACACTAATTAAGGGCAAGGAAGTAAAAGGCATTTATTGATTGCAAGGTCTGAAGCACCAGAAAACTGATTAAATATATGTTGTTAAGGAGTTAATAAATGATTTAACTCTGCTATGCCGTGCTCTATGTACACCCAGGGCTATGGTAGCTAAATGGCAATTCAGTGCTATAGTCTTCCATTATTTCTAGCAGGCTAATAAGACAAGCAATTAGACTGTTGTCTTCCCTTCCAACCGCAGTATTAACATACTCACTAGTGCAAAGGAGTAAACGATATTCAGCATACGAGGAAAAAATACCATATAAAGAATATTTTGCTAAAAGAAGACCCATTTATTTACATCAGTTGCAAGTCTCAGTCAGGTTATCGAGGTTTAGCCCCTGCCAGAGGCACCATGTGCCCACTTGCTCGCTCTTCTCTCCACATTGTCTGAGGGTCCCACCACCCACTGTCTCACATTTATGGATAACCTGTGTGATAGTGCCCATGGTAAAGTCCACCCTTCATTCACGAGCCCATCTGCATGTTTCATCTTTTCCTTGATAGTCTGAGGTGTCATGGCCCATCGAGCTATAAATAATTCGCTCTTATGTTGCCAGTACAGATCTATCCGGGCCACTTCAGTCCTAGCAGGCTGATCCACCTGCTGGTTGTTTGCATGTTGCTCAGTGGCTGGACTCTTGGGTGTGTGGGCATCTATCTATGTAACATACTTTTTCAATCAGCTTCTCTAGCTGGGCAGCAATGTCTTGTCACAATAGGGTAGCCCAGATGGGTTTGCCTCTGCACTGCCAGTTGCTCTGGTCCCATTGCTGAGCACCTCCAAAGGGCATTTGCCATCATCCATCAGTCGGTACAGAAGTAGAGCACTGGATGTTTTTCTCATTCAGCAATGTCTAAAGGGAGCTGGATGGATTTCACTTCCACAAACTTGTCTCCATTCACTGTCTCCTGCAGCAGTCTCTGCATCTCATTGTGTAGGACTCCATACAGTAACTTTCCACCACCAATGCTTCCCCACAACATGACAAGACCCATCAGTGAATAGGGCATATTGCTTCTCATTTTTTGGTAGTTCATCATCACTCCCAGAATTCCTGGGTGATTGGGGTTTCCTATTTGAGGCTGCTGTGTGATCAATGCAACCATTACTCCATGCAGCTTCAATTGCTAGATATGTAGAGGGGACCCCCTGTTTGAACATCCAGCACTGCTAGTGAGGGTGCCAGGAGGAGGTGCGCTTCTGAATTCCAATTGCTTCTGAAGCAGCCTCAATCCCTTCATATGCTCCCAATATCTCTTTTTCAGTTGAATTGTAGTGCCCTCAGATCCTCTGTAGACCCAAGTCCCAAACCTTGGGTTTTCCCTGGTGCTTTCTGCCAGAGACTCAAGGTAGGGCCATTCTCCTCAGCTGTGGTGTAGAGCACATTTTCTACATCTGGATTGTTGATCACCTCCTTTGGGATCTGACGATGCCCATCCTGCCATATTATCCCTAAAAAAACCAGATCTCCTCTGCAGGTTCCTTGGCCTAACTTTGTTTTATGCCAGAAATAGCTTCCAGAAGAATTTGAACGATTTTATTCCCTTTCTCAGGGAAGTTGCTCTATATGATGATATCACTAATGTGCTGCAGGTGCTCTGGAGCTTCACTGTGGTGGTTCAGCCCCAGCTGGAGCTTAGCAACGTGTGGCTACTGGCTCATCCCTCCCCCCACCAGGTGGGATGGGGAAGAGAATTGGAAGAAAAAGGTAAAGCCTGTGGGTTGGGATTAGGACAGTTTACTAGGAAAGCAAAGGATGGGAAAAATAACAACAATACTGATAGAAGAATATCCAAAGCAGGTGTATTGCCAGTTTATATACTGAGCATGGTATCATATGGTATCAAATATCTAGTTTGGGTCAGCTATGCTGGCTGTGTGCCCTCCCAACTTCTTGTGAAAATTAACTCTTATCTCAGCTGAAAACCACAATACATCTGCCACATAAAAATAGTATTTTACAGCTGCATAGTGATCACAGAAACTTCATAGGTATGGCCCACTGGCAGGGACAATAGGCCTACTTAAATGTGTGACCTTTTTAATGGGTTCTATCCCTAAGGTAATACAGAACATCAATGGATTACAACAGCTGTAAAATGATTAACCAGGATCCCTCTTCTCTGACAAACAACCTGCTGCTCATGGTTCAATGAGTATGACCACCCTGACACAGAAAACCTAGGACCCCATGCCCTCAGCCAAGTTCCAGATGGGAAATAGAGTTGTCTCCTGTGAGGGCACATAGAGGTACTAATATATTTCCTGCCCCAGACAGAGGGCAGATGCTCCTGGGAGAGTGGCAAGGAGGGCAACCTGTACCTGTACACCCAGGGCAAGGCAGTGGTCCCTGCTTGAGGAGCTTGCTGCTACGTCTGGGTGGATGGGACTCGGTTGCCCCTCGGCCATGAGCAGTTTGTTCAGACAAAAGCTGGAGTCCTCTAGTTCTGCCCAATCTGAAAAATTTGCTTCTCAGGCTGTATGAGCATAATCATATAAATGAAACCATACATTTACTACTTTACAATTCCTTTTCTATCTCCAAGTGAAGATATACCACACTTCTCATCACGCTTCTCATTGCTTTACAGGATTAATGAGAAGCGTAGTAAATGTTCATACGCTTCTCATTGCTTTACAGGATTAGAAATGAGGATACAGCTATCACTAAAACTTTAAAAACTGTCCATTTTTTCCTTGGCTCCTGTAATATACACAGAAAGGGATCAGAGAAAAGAGATATCCTTCAAGTTCCTTATGAGGTAAAAATCTTCATCTTTCCTTTTTTCTCTTTCCTCATACATACACATGTGCACAGCACACAAATACATAGTGTAAAAGCATTGAAAAATAGGCCTAGACAGACCTCAGACAATCACCTAATCCACTCCTGTCTCAAGGATTTACCTGAGAGGAGTTTATTCAATCTATTCTCAAAACCTGTTACTAATAGATGCCTACTCGCAATTCCAAGCCATTCTTGTTACTCTGGTAAGGTTTTTCCTGGACTATACTGCCAAACCTAAATATAAACCCAAATATCACCAAACCTGAACTATAAATCCAAACCTGTACTGCTGCAGCTTAAGCATGTTATTTATTGTGTCACCCTTCACAGGCATGGAGAAGAGATGCTTTTATACCCACCTTTAAAAACAGAGTTTCACTTACATGCCAACACCTAGGTACGACACCAGTCGTATAATTCTTGGTTAATTGCATATTTATTCTCCCTTTCTCCCTCCCCTGTTTTCCCCCACCTCACATAATTTATGAAGCTTTGCACACTGAGCCATGCTGCATATCCTTAGCAATAATGGGCTTGTTCCAAGAGTACTTTACTATTTTGACAATGCCAAATTTAAAGCAGAGCATGTGCTGCTTTGCATCTGTCAGTCACCCAGCACTCTTCATTCAAAGCTTATCAATAAGCACGAAGTGACGGGTGGTCATCGGAGCAACACTTTATGCTTCCATATTCAGCTCAGCAGTCTACACAATTTTAACCAGGGAGCCACTACGATAAGGAGAAAAAAGATTTATTCCAATCAGGTTAAAATGTTTCAAGTGGCCCATTTTCACTTTCTGTACACTTCTGAAAGGCAACTAGGAGTCAACGTGAGAGATTAAGCTCTGCTGGCAGTGTAGTGTATTCATAATATATTAATAAGCAAGAATGCCTCAATTTTGGTTTGACACTGGCAATAGACTGAACTACAAAAGACATTCACACAGAGGTGAGAATGAAAACTGAAGGTAATGACAATGGATTATCCTCCACTAGCAGAGGACCTTGGAAAACTGCAAGAGTGATCTTTTATTCGTAAAAAATACTGTAAACCAATTATTGCTCGACAAATCCCCAAAATGAAAAACTGCCTCTATGCATTTAACATTTTAAGCTCCAGGAGAGTCCCACTAAAGCCAGCAGTAAGTTACAAAAATGGAAGGAAACAGATGACGTGCTGTTCTGATATATCTCACAGCTTTGTTACGTTGGTATAGTTACATTCGTATTTTGGTGGCAGCAGGAGGCTCTGTCAGGAATCACAGCTCCATGGCACAGACTCATTGCACAACTGGAATTTCCTCCCCAGCCTGCTTACCAGCAGGTTAAGCCTCTTCAGATAAATGAGCTGATCCTATTGAGCCATTAATACTTTAAATAAACACTCCTTCCTCTTTGAGGGCAAACTTTCTACCTCTGAGCACACTTTCAGACATCATGCGTCTTTGTATTTATTTAATTGGAAATAAATCTACTTGCACTCCAGGCTTTGGAAAGCAGAAAGCATACCCCATGTCACAGCTCACATGAATAATGGCAACTAGAGGTCAGGCTCCTCAAAACCCAGCCAATAACCCCCTGACACTGCCATGGATTGCAAAGTCAGTATCTCCGTAGGGAAAATGTTTTGTCAATTAAGAACTTCATCACTTCTGGAAACAGAAATTGTGAAGTCATGTTTTTTTAACACAGAAGATTCCTACTAAATAAACAAACTTTTTGCTGAACTATGACAAAGCCAAAAGATTTCTTAAGGGATTGGGACAACTCAGATTTTTCTGATTGCTTTGTTATTTCCTTAGTGTGCTCCTAGCTAGCATCAGGACACTCACTGGAGCGATAGTGTATGCAAGTTGCACTTACAAAAATCTGAAGGTATAACAGTATAACAAAACACTAGCATAATGTATATTCTGCTTTCTTACAGAAACTTCCAGTTTCCTGCTCAATACCCACAAAACCTCAAAACTGATTCAGCTTGTATTCAGAGTCTACCTTACACACATTATTTGAACACAACCCCAAACAAAACAAACACCACCTCCTCCCACGCCCCATTCTCCTTCTGGACCTTTATTTCACAATGTCAAGAGAAGAGGAGAAAATGACATACTACCTTTTACATCACTAATAAAAAAATGTGACGATACCACAGTAAAACCTGAAGCAAGAGGTGCTAAGATCACTTTGATCCCCAGATTCAGGGAGGGACTGGTCACTGCTGTAGGTTGACCACGGTCTGAGGGCAGCCTTGACAAGGCAAATCATGGCCATTTCATCAGGCTGTGCAAACCTATTCCTCTCTTACATGCTGCCAGGAATCATCCACAATTGCTGGCTGTCTTAGGAATGATGAACCCCCCCAAACTAATTTGGTCTGAGGCTCTTAATGCTATCAAGTCTGATCCTCTTGCCTCCCAACTGCCATTGCAGTGTCTCAAAAATACTCTGGCAAGGAAGTACCCAAAACAGATAAGGTTAAAGCCCTTTTACAAGAGTTACAGAGGTGCTTTGCTAATATTTAGCACCTTTCCACCTTCTGGCACTTGGCAAATACATTTTTTATACTGCACTAGCTATTATTGGCTAGTGGAAATACAGAGCATATAAACATATATGAACCACAGACACATAAAAAATGCAATACGCGTGAGTTCAGGCCACTCAATGGCCAAGGAGAAATGACCAAGGAAATAAACACTTGGAAGGAAAAAAGACACTGAAGAGGGCAAAGTTTATTTATTAAATTGAGGCTGTTCTTGTTTTCTGTCTCTGAGGATCAAGACCATGCACTGTAAATTGATGATAATTCTGCAACTAACATTCAGAGATAATGTAAAAGTTGTGTATGTCCTGTGGCTTTTCACAATGCAAAAGCAGATGATACAGGACAGGGATCTGGTGGTGGTAGTAGATCATGAGTTGAATCTGAAGCCTGCAGTTGTCTCTGGGTCATGGATTTCTATATTATATGCTTATGCTAGACTAAAGATTGAAAAATGCTTTACCTGTATTATCTCTCTCTGTCATTAAAAGTAATGGATTATCTTCCTGGGGAACAAGGCATGAAGAACAAAAGATAGCACAAAATGCACCCACTTATATTTCATTGGAAAACACTGTGAATGAAAGTAAAAACAAACCAAAACAAAACAGACACAAGGAAATCTTATGTGATTGTTGTTACCATTTTATACTGCATATTCCAGGATGTCACAAGGATTGCTCTGCTGATGTGTTGATGCTGCACCTACAGGCATTACTTACGCACAGAAGCTATCACCGATTACCATACATTTTTTTTGGCATTTGAAACACGTTATGTCATAAAGTGCAAGCAAGAAGACATGACATATACCACAATGTTGGTTCTTTTATTTTTCCTTCACTTCTATACACCTCCAAAACTTGAAGATGACTACTTTATGAATCCTGCCATGACCAGACCAAAGCGAGGGATGCTTGGCTCACTATTCACCAGGCTTCCTAGTCTTCTACAGCATTTGAAACTTCCTAACAGCCTTTCTCCGCTTACAGTCTACTGTCACCCTTAGATGTCATTGAAACGATACTAATAATATTTGTAGCTGGGTATGACACTCAGCTACCAGGAGCAAAGCTATTTAGCACTGTAATGCAAATGACTGCATTCATCAAATGAGCTTTGTTAGTTATTCATTGTGTTCCTTATCGTTCCCTTCCCCAAACCCTGGTGCGTCTGCAGTGCGCACGGAGGTGCGTCTGCAGCAGCGTCCCCGCTGTAAAACCCACCCTTATCAGGCAGAGCAGGGGGCTGTGGCAGTGACCTGCCAAGTCACCGCATCCCCTCTCCTCTCCCTCACCCTTTTGAGGACAAAGAGCCCACCGCCACTCTTTGTCCTCATCCATGGGATCCGTGTCCCCCCCCACCCTCCCCCACTCTGCTCACCACACCAGGCCCTCTCCCACA
>VXBZ01007326.1:772685-832699 GCA_013399135.1 Heliornis fulica | reverse complement strand
CCAGGCCCTCTCCCACAGCTGGAAGAACGATTTGCAATGAAAGGGACCCTCAAGAGATCTGTAATTCCCTCCTTCTTCTACCTCATCTCCTCATTTTCCTCTGAAATTGACTGCTCCGACCATCCTTCTGCAGGGACCGGCTTTTCAAAGCAGCTACCTCAACAAACCAGCCCAAGCCATCATGCATATCTCAGTAGCCCAGCAGGCTAGCACAGACAGAAAACGGTATTGACGAGTTCCGAAAGGGACGGACGCCTACTCTGATGCAGGCAGGCACTCGGGGCTTTTATTTCATTAAATCTTCCAGTGCTTAACACAGTTCACATATCATTCTGTACCTCTGGAGAAAAGCTTTTGGGGGCTGGAGCCAGAGATTAATCCCTCTGTAATTTCTACGGCTGCTGGCGGTACTAACTGCCAAGGGATTCTGGGGGGGAGATAATGGCACCGTTAGCTTGTAACCTAGGTGTAAAAATGGTCTTAATAAAACTGGGATGGTTGAGGCCCCATCAATAACCGCCACACACCAATTTTATTTGATGTAATCCATTTGATGTGATACAGGAGGATCATCCTGATATGGTAATTAATAGAGGTTTGGGACTTGCTCAAAAGATTGCCTACCATGACAGCGCAAAGCATTCAGGACAATCCAGTCAGTTTAACCTCTAAAGCAAATGTAAAGGTGTAAAAAAAAGCTTTAGTAAGAAGACAGACCTGGATCTTTCTTCACAGTAAAATGCAATTAAATAGGGTATAAAACCTGTGTATAATTAAACCAGTTTGGAATGATTCTGTCAGATATTCCATAATTAATGTTTGTATAAGATCAGATTTTGTTTTGCAAGAATCAGCAGATAATCAGCAGCTGATCGTTAACCTGCAAATGTGCTGATCCAAGCATAATTATTTTTACGACTGTACCTACCCTTCCATGAAAACATAAGCAAGAGCCATTTCTTCTACCCAAAGAAATGCTGTCACATCACAAGGTATAATCCCCAAACAACCTCAACTGCATTTTTTCTATTTCTCTTCACTAGAGTTGTGGGTGTTTTCTTGGAGGGTGGGGTGGAGTGTTTAAGGGGTAGGTAAGAAAGAAAAATGGGTTTACCAGGGTGGAAATCCTATTTTCCAGATCTTGTCACTCTGTGTGACCTTGAGCAAAAGAGGTTTGGTTTTTTTTTTTTTTTTTTTGTGTACCTTGTTTTCCTTTACTTCCTTGCCTCAGATCAAGATTACTCCATTAGACTAACAGATACTTTGAAACCATGTCTAAGGTAATACACGTAGAGTAGTACTATACTATTACATGCCCTCTACAATGTACCTACCGATACTTCACGAACTAAATGCAACGGACCTGTAAAATCTGTTTTGGAACAGAGTACATAAAGATCTGTAGAATTCAAAGTTTAAAAGAGGAACAGAATACCAGGGATTCATCAGTGCATGAAAGAAAATACCAGATATTTAACACTATAAAACAGTTTTCATTGGAAACTCTTATGCTTCTAGTCATCTGTTCTCTCCAGTTTTCATGAGCCTCCTTATCTTCCTGAATCTCCAATTTGTTTTGTAGTGGTGGAGCAAGTGCTCGTCAATGGGTAATTAAAATTATCAATTTACTGATGTTTTATACTGACTTCTATTAATCTTATCTGTGAATTTTCTCTATTTCAGTCAAAGATTTTGGAAATACAATAGTTCAGAAATAATGATCTAGATTGTGGGGTTTGTTATGCACCATTAAAAAGAGGCATTGAAATGGTAAGTCAGAAGATTTTTCTCATTGCATACAAGAATTTCCAACCGACTCCATCGCTTGTTTCTTTAAACCTCAGGTAGTACTCATTCTATCGTATGAAAGTGGTCTGACTGACGACCAAGACTTGTACAGACAAAATGGCAAAGAATTCTGCTACATCAGAAGAAAGATTTAGATGTAGCTTTTCAACTCTCACTCTTCACAGCATTGAACAGTCAGTAGTAATGAATGCGTAACCAGTTTTCAAATGCTGCTCCTAGACTTTGATAATATATATTGTTGTTATCAAATGTGTTCCTATTTACGATCTTATTTTGATTAGGAGAGCAGTCCTAGTGTAGCAGAGAGAGCAGGCGTTTACAACAACAACAACAACAACAACAACAACAACAACAACAACAACAACAACAATAATAATAGAAAGATAACCCTTAAGTCATGCCTGTGTTAGCTCTGCTATGTAATTTTTGCAGCTGTCATTTCTTTCCTCTCACCCTGCTCACTCCAATCATGCAAAATTCACCACTGAGTATAAGGTCACCCAAAGCTCAGATACTTTTTCATGCTGTTCATCTAGGACTATGTGGCCTACTCTACATGACCCTGCAAGGGCTTTGGACTAGGTGATCTCCAGAGGTCCCTTCCAACCCCTAGTATTCTGTGAATCTGTGACTGATAGACGGTTATCAGAAAAAAACATGCCAAATGCCTGCTGGCACCTTCAGTCAGCTTCCAGGAACTGGAGATGTAACATGCTTTATCCCTACAGGTGGTCACGCTGCGACAGGACTGGTCGACCATTTTGGGAAAGCCTGCTCAGGTGTATCTCAGAGATACCACTTTCCACTTAGACTTGTTTGACTACATGCCACTAGTCTTAAGACTCTCACAGAGAGTCTCTCACAGAGAGTGCTCTCACAGAGCACTAAAAAAGTTGCTGAAGCTGCTTGAAATTAAAATGTGACAAATACTTAACTCTTGACTGGGTCTTCAAAATCACAGACAAAAAACCTGAAATCAGTAAAATCAACAATACAGAGGTAAAGGACCACACGTAACATACTCTATCCAAGAGCACCACCAACAAAATCTGCATCTATGTAAGAAAGATTGAGTAAACCAGCCTACGCATCTATACAACATTCATCATGTCTGTGGTCTGTCAGGTGGCTTACCTAACAGTACATTCTACACAAAACATCACTACCGGTGAAACATCTCACAAAAAGGAAATGTTGTTTATATCCCTGGTACGCTGAATGAATTAATGACACGGGAAACATAACCTAGTTAGTGTTTCTTATCCTTAAAGGAGATGTGAATGTATCACAGTGCAGAAAAATCTAAAGGCGTCCTTACAGAAATAGAAACATCAGATATTCTATCAGCAGAGAGAAAAATCTTTCAATTGGGTATGAACTCCATAGCACAGAAGATTAAATTTTTGTAGAAAATTATCAAATCAGCAGAAAATAAAATTGATCGTTCCCATGCACACTGCAAAAGCAATATTTTACTGAGAAGACTGAATCCCTCAAATACAACATAAAAGCTTGCCATAATGACAGATAGTTCTATTACAAAAGGTACTGAGTGCATAATTAACCACTGCTAATACCTATCTGAATATCTGAAAAGAAGAAAAATTTATTCAAGTGGGATATAAACTATTCATCAAAGCTGAAAAAAAAATAAACGAAATCGCTGCAGTGAAAACAGGCACTAGTCAGGCTATGTTTATGATCCCCTGACAGAAGATGTATAAATAGGAAAAATTTACCACTCATTCACTAGGGGCTAATGAAGCAGAACTAAGATCATATGCACACCATCACTCAAATGCAGGACATTTGCAACTTCTCAATTTTACATCGAGCTGCCTGTTCAAGTCACATATTCTGCAACAAAGGTCATTTTTTTTTGGTCTCAGTCTAAACAGTAAACTGTAATTGGCTTGGAAGTTTCATTTTTCTTAAGCTAATGTTAATTTAATGAGTATGCTCTCCACAGTCCTGGATATAGGTGATGAAGGACTTTGCTTTCTCAGTTCCCCAGTATCAATCAGTTACATATAGCAAGTCATAAAAAGTAATATTTAATCAAAGTTTCCTGCTCTGTAAAATTATTTATACTCTTTGAGAAACAGCCACAACTCTAAATTCTGGTTTTTTTTAGAACAGTTCATAAAAATGAAGGCAATCTCACCCTGCTATTTCCATACTATCCAGGTTATTGAAACTACTTATGCTTCAAATGTGGAAACAAGCTAAGTATCCGTAATTTAAGAAAATGTTTCTGAGAGCTAAAATATTTGTAAGGGATAATCAGAAGTTTATACTCTGTAGACAGGTGCAAGCAAGGTCTAAATTCTCAAACAACGGCAAGTTTCCAATCTCTGAATGTTCATTTAGAGTAATGCAAGCTGCATTACTTTGTCAGCCAATAGAAGCATATGGATAATATTCCTGAATATACTCTCAGCTCTGGAAGTTGTAACATTTGCCACTCGCAAGTGTAAACATATTTATGAATTTTCAGCATCATCTTATTCTGATGACTTTATTTATCTGCACCACATAGTATTTTCTAGAAGCTGTATGTGAATGAAATACAAATTAGTGCTTTTCTCACAGAGAGATGTGAAGTATTTTCCATGAATTTACTTTCAATGAAGCCCTAGAAAAAAAATGCTTCCCTGTAATTTTAGTCAGTGGATTAGCCCTCATACACTATTTTCTTCCTAATTTATTTACACAGCCTATAATGCACTTAACAAAGATCTTAGTGTGTCAGGTGAATGCTAAATTGATTAAAAACTACAGGCCTGCTTCTAAGAATAGGGAACAAATAGTACCTTGTGCTCCCAGCAGCATGCTAGAAAAGTAAGTCTCTGGAGATGAATTCTACCTCTTCTCCACATGGGCCCACCGTAATGCCAATCTATAGGAAGCATGACGCATTTGTATTTCCTGACGCAAATACAAATCTCCACTATACTTCCAGCACAAAAGTGTCCTCATGGAAAGATTTCACTCTGCACAATGTTTTCCATAAACCCCCATCTACAGATGCCTGAAATAACAAAGGGAAAAAATGTCTTACAGTGCCCAAAACTTTGGCCATGTTTCTTTTAACTTCACTCTGTCTGGAGTTACCTACCTGGAAAAGGACCAATAGCTCCCTGTTCTACAAATACGACTGTGAGATTAGCTCGCTTATGGATTACCCTCAGATCCCAGGAGAAAAGATGTGAGAGAAATGTGTTTTTGCCACAATCAGTGGCATGTCCTGCTCAGGAGAGGACAAAAGTTGCTTCTTCCTTCTACATGAGATAACAATCCCCATGCCAGTATAAGGAGGCAAGGCAAAGCTCCCTGGTACAACACTGTATTCTCTTCTTTAATAGCAAGGTAAGAGACATATCTAACCTCTAAAAGTAAAACAGCCTATCCCAGAAACAATATTCACTTTATTTAAAATGTGGGCAGACAAGTTTTACTCCACACTGTTGTACTTATTAGTAATGCCAGTGTAATTTGTACCAGTCAAATGACTATACTTGTGCTGTGGTATGGAAAGAATGCTTGTTAATCAGAATCCAATCCGTACTAGTACATCCATACCACACACATGAAACAACTCACTAAAGTAAGTCAAAAAAGAACTTCTTGATTGAAACAACTGGTAGAACCATGTCACAATACTTTCTTAACCTGGCACACTGTGGATTAATTTGCAAACAAATCTCCTAGATTGGCTCAAATCTTTCATTCCCATGTTTTAGTTGTTGCTGAGGTACAAGCAGCAACACCTATGCTATTTTTATAATTTTATTTCATCAACAAACAAAGATTGATATGGTAGTCAGAGAATCAAATTAGAAGAAAGAGACAGGAGTAAATATTCCGTCAGGGTTGTACAGTGTTCCTCTACAATAAAAGGAAATAAAATTTTCTCATCTCTCCTCTTGCATTGAGATTTTCCCCCCTAAAACAAGAAGCTAAGCGATTCTCACTGTCTTCCAAATCAAAAACATAGGAACAACAACTTTTCTGAGAACCTTCAACCCAAGGCTGACAGTAGCTTCCAACTAAGGTCTCCAAGTATGGGGAGGTGGGGGTCTGAGACCCCCTTCTCAAGCCACACCAGAAAGTAACAGCACTGTTACCTGAATGATGACCTTCCCGCAGCGTGCTAGGAACTGTTTTTCAATGGCAACAGAATTTATTTGTTGAGACCTATTCCCAGCCGCTTCTACAGTCGTTGCAGTCCAGAAGGGTAAGCTGAGATTTCGATCCCACCTCCCACCTTTTTCTTATCCCACTGAAGACATTTACATGGATAAGAATTACCATTACAGGGATGCAGATTGCGAAGTATCACCTATCTGTTGCACATTTTTATCATAAAGAAAGGGTGCATGCTGCTACCATCTCCTCTCCCCAACTCCTCTTAGCACAGAGTACAAGAGTGGCAATATACCCCTGCACATAAAGCCCCCATTTACCCTGGGGTTACTTATTCAGCTGTCTCTGGTGTTAAGGGTGATGATGTGCTTGAATAGTTCAGTGCTGTCCTGCATAAGATTCATTGCATTATTGCCTAACTTCCACTCATTTCAGGAGTTAATTATCTGTAAGTGTTCCTTTAAAATAATGAATCCACTCTCAGCTGGAGGTCAAACAAGTGACTAAAGAGAGCAGAGGAGTTCATAGAGAAATTACTAAATTATAGTTGTGAAAGTCCTATTTGCGTATTTTAACCTTAAGCAAACTCCTCTTCACAAATTATAGATGTGAACAATTGTCTTTAAAATACAGATAAATAACCCAAGTGAACCCACTGTGAACATGAGAATATTATCTACTTCATAATATACAATTTCCATCTGAGAAAAATGTTGGGACAAAGCAACAGGCATTAAAACCTATCAGCAGTCTCAAATAATTACAGGTAATACTGTATGAAACAATCTTTCAAGACCCAGAGCTCTCTGCAGACGTTTCCCAACCCCTAAGCAAAACACACTTTGAGAACTTCAGGCAGAGCACACCAATTGAGACTAAACTGCCAAGAAAAAAAACCAATAATTTCAAGGCAAAGTCTTAAGAACACTAAATTCCTATCACAGATTTTTACAAATCCAAAACAGACTTTGCCTGAAAATGAACTTTAATGAATAGGAGTACTGCTAGGGAAGTGAACAGCGGCATTCAGGGCTTGCTGAAGTCTCTACAGGAGTATGAGGGAGCCTGAAGGGGCCCACTACGATGCATTTTCTGGGCATGCATTGTCCATGGAAGATATGAAGAGAAAGAAAAAAAGGAAAAAAAAAGTCAGCCTCATTATTATGCACAACTGGGAAAGAATGGTTGGCTGCCGTATTGAGAAGGCTGTCATATAAGCTATAAATAGACATACTGATCACTCGTGAGCCTTCACTTTAGCTTTCCCTCTGTCTTTTATCTTTGGTTGTCAGTAAATATGACATCTATCCTCTCCATTCAGCTGGCTAATGGCCCTCATCTACCTCTGAAACACTGGACTAGCACTTTGGGAAGCCATCTGTATCCATGAAATAAAGATAAAGCCAATACTACAAAGGCTCTTGTATTTCTAGCCTCCCATTAATTGCCCTGAAGTTCTTACCGTAAGGTGAACAAGCACTTATCATGGAGCAGAACCTCGTGACATCCCACACAAGTGTTCCTCCAGGGAAGAGGAGCTGTTGCTGAGCAAGGTCCTGTGTGTTCTTCCTAAGAGAAAAGGCCTGGTCTTGTAAAATGTACCTCCATCCTTCCCTGAGAGGGTATTCAGGCATGCCAGCAATATCTCATGGGTAAGATTATCAGAGGCAGCTGATACATCTAAAAGAGTCTGCATGTTCACTTATTGCCACAAACTTAAAGGAGAAGATACTGGCATTAACTTACTTCTCTCAATATATTATCAAAATAACAAAAATAAGGGATCTACTGCTAATGAGGATTAATAAAAGTTAAGCAATATAGTTAAAAACAGAAATAAGTGTTCAATTTACTCTGGATAGCAGTAGAGTCTCATTTGCTCTTTCAAAGGCATAATCAGTTGAAGGGCACATTTTTCTTCTCTTTGTTCTTTCCCATCAATTTTAATGGGTGCAGAACATCAGTCACATGAAATGTAATGGGACAAGAAGATGGATGACTACATTTGAAGCTACTAGTCACAGGACAGAAAACATCCTGACAAAGTGACACTGGCAGCACAGGGTTCAACAATAAAGCCTGGACAATATTTAGTAAGTGAAACTACAGTGCTACATGATTTGGTATTCTCACTGGGCAAAATCCTTCCCCTGTCACTATTCATCATGTTCCAGCAGGTCAGACTTTCAAAGACATTCCCCTACTGAACATGACCAAATGACATTTTTAATTCTAGGAAATACGTAAATCTGGGGACAAATAGGTCATTTGGAGATAAATGGGAACAACCTCCTGTATTAGGAACTTAAAACTACTTCACTGAGAAGATTTTAAATGCTTTAGTAGGATTCACATGTCAGAACTGAAATATATTATGCACAGAGGAGTAAGGAGACTTTATATCTGTACTTAACCTATTGACAGCAAGAGTACCACACTACTGATGAACAAGTAGCAAACCCCTCCTATTTTTATTAGTACCTGAAGAAAACACCACCAATAAATGAATGAATAAATAAATTGCTCCATATTAAACAGACTCCAATAAAATGAGTAAAATAAAAAAAAAAAAACCCTGGCCAATTAGTTATCTGAAAAGAGGTTCTTGGGAAATTGTAGAGAAAATTCCTATCAGACCTGGCCTTTAGAGTACAGCAAAGGGAAAAAGTCTTCCTGGAAACCAAAGCAAACCCCTTCTGGACTTTGAGTAAAGTATGGGACTCTGGAGCTGCTGGGAAAGGCAGGCAGATCCGCACTCTAATCTGACTATCTACTTGTGTTATAACTTTACCAATAATTGCTCAGGGGATCGATCTAGCATATTACAATGCTTATTGAGATCATCGTCAACATGACTAGATAGTAACATTCTGGTTTCTGCATTAGCCATTAGTCGAGATCTCTACAGTTAATCTTTAAAGCTTTAAATAGTACAGAACTTTGTGCCAGAAAGGGAAAAGAGAAAGTGGGACCTCTTCAAACATAGGAAAGGATTTAGAGACAGACCTCCCAGTCTCACTGCCATGCTAAATAGACTGTATGCTTTGATACACCACAGTCACCCATGGAGTGATGTGCCATATCCAGAAGGCAAAAAGCCAGACTTTTGGGGCTTTCCCTTAAACAGGGCAACAGGGAAGTTGATGGTGTATTCTTCTAATAAGTGTATGCTGGTAAAAATTATTATACATAGGGAGGAGTTTCCCAGAGTAAGTCACATATCTCAGAGAGGGAAATCCAGAGAGGATTGAAATTCCATGCCTAGAGAAGGTTTGAGATTTTATGAACAGTAACACAACTCTGGAAAGAGCAAAACCTGTTAAGAAAAAGAACACTTGACTCACTTTTGGCTTCCAATTTTCACATTATATGAAGTAACACACCATTTTAAGAGCTATTCAACGTAAGATGCTTCAAAAGTTAATCAACCTAAGTAGTTTACTGTGATGATATACAAATATTATTCAGACATTTCTGGAATTTTTTTTTCACATACATTTCCTATACGACCACATTTTTGAGAAATATCTACTTTTTCTTGGAGCATCTTGATATTGATGAAATTATATTCCTGAATGAAAATCAATCTAGACACCACACACACTTTCTAGAATTCCCTTTTTTTATAAGCTTATTGGTCTGTGCCCTCCTTGACTATAAGAGTAGACTATATAACAAACATAAACTAAACAAAAGCCCAAAGCATAAAACCATACTGCAGTGAGAGATGCCACCCCCACTTTTAGTGAACCTGGCCTCTGAGAAAGCATTCCAAATGCTGTACTTTTTAACTACTAATTGACCCTTTCTTCCACCTTTTCATGCCATTAAAATTTGCTTTGAGCTGGCAGTTCATATGTCCATGGGTATCATGAGGAATCTTAATACTTCACATTCTAGCCAAGAGGAAGTTGAAGGCCTGAATAATGATTATTCCCTGACCAGCTTTCCCTGCAAATCCATCAGTATAATATGCTAGAAAACATTACAAATATGATTAAATATATAAAATAGGTCAGTCAATTGTCCTGTTATACCATAAGCAACTGAAAATCTTTTTCCTCCAATTATTTCAATTGTTCAGTCCTCATAAGCATTTAGTAATGTTCACCCATCCTGTGCTCCTCTCGGTCCTGACACTGCAGTCAATTATCTCTCTGACATTAGAGAGCAACCAAACACCTAATAAGTTTGTGGATCTCTCCCAGGAGCCTCACCAGTCTGCCACACGGCGACGCAGAAGCTGCACTGACATTTGCAAGCAAGACGGCTCCTGAAAGCGTGTCTGCAGATGCAGGGGCAGGGCATGAGATCTTAGTCAGAAACCAGATGAGGTCTCAAGCACACCATGACATGCTGACACAGGCAAGGCCTGATAGTCCATGGTGAAACATCATCTTCATCCTTAGGGCATGCACAGCTGCTCACTCACATGAGTGGGTCTCAGCCTCATGTTAAACAAGAATGCCTACCCTATATATACAGAAGAACCAAACCTACTGGAATTTAGACTGTTTCTAAATGCACCTTTCAAGTTCATCCCAATTCCTTTCAAATTTCTAAAGTTGTAAATTAAATCTGATTGATATCCAAATTTTTCCCACTGATCACGAATGGGTAAGGCTACTTTTCATGAAAAGTGTTTTTCAAAACAGTTTCATTCCAGGAGCTAGGGAAAAATACCAAACAACAATCCCACTAAACTCTAAGAGATGTGAAACTGAACAAAAGTTGTTCTAACGGGTGAAGAACACAAAACCTAAGTTGTATCTAGACACATAAAGACTCAATCTGCAGACTTTTCCAGATTGAGTTCTCTCAAATTCAACTCTGACATTAATACACACGAAGAACGGGAACTTTACATGTGACTTGGCAGTTTGTAATATCACTCATTCTACTGTGCTTATGCTGCTTCAGAAGTCAAACTTCATGCCCTAGACCTCTAGGGAACAAACTGCTACTGTACACAGACTGTTCACCAAAACCAAATGAAAGTGAATATTTGCTTTGCTTCACTGATTATTGGTGTTTGCTTCTGTTGGTTAAAATAAAACGGAGGAAAAGGAGCGAATTACTTTTTCCACCTGAGAGAAGAAGGATATGTAGAATTTACTAACTTCTTCAAAAAGGAAACAATAAAAAAACTATAACAGTGAGGGTCATGCAAGTTTACATCATCCTGTTATGAAGACATGTCCAATAGCCATGCTGTCCTCTGCCTGTCCACACCAATACCTTAAATACAAAATACAAGCAACTATAAGAGACACTGTGCATTATATGAAGACACTGCAATTCCACTTCAAGGTTTATGGTTAAGGTTTAAAGTTTAGTCCATGGCATAAAAATATTTGTAAAATTTGTAAAATTTCCTTTTTGAACCACTGCTTATTATAAAAAAAATTCTAGATAATCTGTTAACAGTTACCTATCTAATATCCTCTCTGAATAGACTGAATATTTTAAAATTATTGAGCAAAATAAAACAATTGACAAACTTATTACACACAAAATGGCAAGTAACTACCACCGCTACAACCACAAAATAAGTGTATAAAAATAATCTGCACCTATTTTTTTAATTCTTTCATGTCTTGGTATTTTGAAGTAATGGTTGCAAGCTAGGAAAAAAAATAAATCTACCTAATGTCATCATCAAACTAATTTGCATGAACCTAGGAGATTGGAAATCCCTTCATGGTTGAAATTAGCCAGCGGGTTCAAAGCTATGCAGTAGAAAAAGAATCAGGTGCAATTTTAAAAAGCTCATGTCCTTTAAAATAACAGGTCAAATATACTCTGAAGTTAAACAGCCTTAAAGGCAAAGATCCAAGCATTTTTCAGCTTCTTCTTTTATTATTTTTATGAGACCTCACCAAATCCCTAGGGGTGGAAGAACGGCTATGAGCCCTGCTGTATGTATCTCCATTAAGCTCTTAGCTTTTGAATGAAAACTGGTGAAACAACCCGCTGTCAATTAACTCCAGGCACACTTGGCAGACTGTTTGGCTGACATTTTAATGCCTGTTCCCCTCAATGAATCACAAAACAAAAATACCAACCTCCTAAAATACACTTCAGCAGTTACCAGTGCTCCAGGTGTCAAGATGGGCTTCATCGCACTGCTGGTGTGGGAGACTCACATAAAGATGTCTTGCCTTAGGCCTGAAGATTATATTCATACCTAATCACATCAGGAAGCAAGCCTCAAGAAAGGATAGCTCTTTAAAAAATGTAGAGAAAACTGATCATTAAAATTCTTAATCCCCATTGTTAAATTCAAGATTCAAGGAACAGCAAAATGACAGAGAAAATCACGGTATTCAGTACCTCAACCACTTTCTTTAGTTTTCATGGCACTGCATATTCCTGCAGATTACTGATACAATCTCAGTACAGCTTTTTACAGCTGCCTCTGTATTACCCATCCCCCGAATTCTTATCTCACATTCTATTGTCTGCTTTCTTATCTCAGGACTCTTTCTTCATACTTCCTCTTGAGGTATGTGTAGGGACCATTCCTTTTACAAGACAGTAAACAAGGACAGGGAATGAAAGCCTGCCCCAGTGAAGTCAGTAGCAACACTTCAGTTTCCCGGATTTTATCAGAAAAAAATAAAGCAGCATTTTATCAAAGGCAGTTGGCATGAGATCAAAAGCAACACTTAGGTATTCAGTGCATATTTCAGGTGTCACGTTCAAAAGAATGGTCCTAAAATCCTTCTAATTGGATTAGGTTTTTAGGAAATCACATGACAACTCCTTACATGCCTAGTTGTATGCATGGGCGTCTTTTCCACAGCCCCATCCATCTGGGTGGACAGAGCTGGTTATTTTATGGAGTCCATATGTCCCCAGTCACAAATCCTCTAGGACTCCTCAGGGAGCCTTCACACCTAAACACAGCTGCGGTGAGAGCCTAAATCCAGACAAGAGGTGGCCTTTCAGACTTAACTTCAATTTTAAGCAACTAGTAAGCAGTGACTCAAGCACAGAGCTGAAGCACACTGTCCAGGGCTATGGGAATGGCCCCCAACGTTCTCACAGGCCAGGGATCAGCACCAGCATAGGATGATGAGCTCCTCCACAAGCAGCAAGAGCTGAGTTGTTAGCTATGCCACAACACTGGTGTCTCTTTTTGAGTACAGCTTGCAGAAATGGTATGCAATGGGATGAGTTATACAAATGCTGGTTCAATTACTGATGTAAAGAAAATAAGCAAGGAAACAGAAAAACCAAGAACATTGTGCCTGCTAACCACAAAGACAATCTTCTTGACTGTAAGAAAAGTCAACTTCTACATACTCAGCTTTTAAAGTTTTGCATTCAGCAAAAGTTCTTTAAGGAAATTCCAAGTGAGTTTTTAGGACATTGGTATAAATATATGACAAGCTCTACTTTATTATATTTTTACCATAAATACACTGCTCTGCAATATTAGACTTCAGATTTGAGGAGATTTACATAGAGAACTCTAAAACTATTCAGTTAAACTGAAACAGTATTCCTACACATTTGTTAACTCCTTCAGCATCTCAAAATTTATTTTTGAACATTTCAACCAGAGAAATCAGTATTAAGAAGAGCTGCTTAGAAAAAGTAAGAATCGGGAGGTTCTCAATTGCTTTGCTTAAAAATTATGGCAGGAGCAAGAAAGAAAAGCTAGGAAATGCAGTAAGGTCAAATCAGATCTACTTTCAGTTCTGATTTAATTCAGCTCAAGATAATTCAACTAATTTTCAAATAATTAAATTTAGAATATTCTCCTTTCATATTCTCTAGAGGTAAAATTGTCCTGCCACAGAATTTCCATTAAAAAAGAGCTAAGATATAAATGGACCCTAAAACATGTTTGTGTTGGCGCAGCACAAGATGGTACTTTCCTGTGTCTGCTGAAATTCATAAGGATTTGGATTTAGCATTTGGAGTTAGCACTGATATGCAACAAACAAAGGTGATGCAAAAGCTGCTGGCAGATACCTCCAGAAAGCATGAGTTAATGGCAGTCACACTGAAGAGATGTCATGTAAAATAAGTACCAAATAAGTACCAAAGATGAATGTTAGTAACTAGAGGTTGGTTCAGAACAAAAATAAGGATCATGTCATCTAGTCCATTTAATTCTCTGAATAAATCCAAACTTCATCAAGACCAGAGAAGGCAGGTCCTAGAGACAAAGAACACCACTTGGTCCCCAGTCTTCTTTCCCTATTCCAATTCCAGCTGAAAGCATCATCTCCTGAAGAATACACAAGTGCCTTTGCTGATTCAGTGGGCAGGCTTGATGTCACTCTTGTGAACACCTTTGAACCTAAAGAGATTCACCATTAAAACTCAGTACTTCAAGCAGCCCATGGAATATAAAGGTGAGCATAAACCCAGAACTCTAAACTGGTAAAAAATTGAGTTTTTTGCTAATTATGGAAGCCAACGTGAGAGCCAAACTCCATAATCAGTCTTCAGGGGATTCAGAAACACTGCAAGCGGGCTCTAGCATTATCTCAGGTCAAATGGAAAACATAAATGTGTAACTTCTTAGTTTTAATCTCAGCTCCATCACTCACTTTCAGGAGAAAGGAGAAAAGCTTGAAGGGAAAACAAAGGCAATCTGGGATGGCCTTTTCTCCTTTCAATTTGAAGCTCACCCAAGCAAGGACTGCTTCTTAGAACATAACTCAAAAAAAGTAGTTTACACTGGTCTTTGGTTGACCTCCAAAATCTACCGTGTTCTCTCCCTCCCCTCTTTTTCTCTAGGTTAACTGCACCTTTTGAAAACAAAGCATAAAAATACCAGCAAGCAGAAATGATTTTGACCTGATATCCACAGAATTCTGTGAAAAATCTGTATTTCCTTGAGTCTCACACAAGGCTATTCAAAGTCACAGATAACAATTGATCAGATGGTGCTCCAGTTTTATTCCTTCTAACTTTTGGCATATTTCTCTTATCCTTTCAGCTAAAGGGGAAGAGTCCTCGTCATACAGCTAACAAATGACCTAAAATTCACTTGTTTCATCCCAGAAGTGCAAGAGAAAAATCATCTGCGAATGGCAGAGGTCTGCTCCTAATGGACATGAGCAAACACCAGGTCCTACCTTCTGTAGAAGATTTCTTGATGTGGACTTCCTGGCTGCAAATTCATTAGCTCAATCCTGCTTATACAGCACATAGGAAATAATAACAATGAAGTGCCTCACAAAGTAGCATGCAGGGACATAAATTTCAAAGCGAGACAACCTCTGTTTCTCCACCGGTAGGAGTAATGGAGAAGAGGGTTTGGGGGGATGCTACGTCTGATTCCTTCTCACAGTGAAGCCAAGAAGAAAAGCAAAGACATCCTCACATCCTCAGGACAGGCAAGAAGCACAAGGGTGCTTCACCAATGTGTACTGGAATCTCAAATGCTTTCATAGTTAAAAGATGAGCATCTGACTTTTTGTTTTAATCCCGGTCTGCACGTGCAAGACACAGCTATCAAAACAGAGGTCTCCTTCACGTAAGCAAATGCTATTTCAGAGAGGGACTCCATGGTCGTTGAGCTGCTATCTCAGGGAAAGGCAAAGGAGTTTGGAGGAAAGGGGTGGAGAAAGCAAGGAATTATGCATATTCTAACGATGTCTTCATTTCCCAGCGGCTCTATAACAAAAAAGCTCTCTGGTGCTAAATCTGACCTCACTACGAACAGTAGCAGAAACCATGCCTCACTGTAAGCGCTTGCATGGTTTTCCTCTGCAAACATGCTTTCCTTTGTTTACTGTATTTTTAAGTGCCTGAGTGCACAGACCACCCACAGTATCAGGTAGCCTAGCACTGGAAAGGTGAGAGATGAGGATAGGATTGCTTCCTTATATGAATATAAATTAATCTATCTGATCCACATATGCTAGTGAGCCAAGCTCATCCTCAGTCAGTTCATGTCCCTGGCAGGCTAACTTGTCCAAAGCTTTCCAGAAAGCATGCAGATGAGAGCCAAGGCTGTAGTATAGAAATTGCAGGACTGGAGAGTTAAAAAAAGATTTAAAAATCAAGTGGTATTGCCTACCTTGGCTTAACTTAATATATTATATTGTACTGCTGCTTCCACTTGTAGCAGCAAAGCAGTGTTGTACATAGAGGCAGTTACAGTGCAAGATAGTACCTGATTTCGAGTGCAGCACCTGGTTAAAAATATGCACAGTACTTTGGGCTCTGACCTGCATACACTGAAACAAAGATAGGGATGAGTTTACAGATGAGCACAGGATCTGGTAGTGAGCACACTAAGTTATCTCTCTGCTCTCCTGCACCTTATCAGTGACATTTCCCTAACAGCACAAGATGCAGCACCAGGCTCTTCTGCATTTCAGCTCCCCAAGGAAACTTGCTCAGATCCTCCCAAGGATTACACTTTATCTGGCAAGCACCAAAGTAAAAAGGGAAAGCATTAGTTCATTTTGCACCTTGGTTGTTCACATCCACAGACACTCCAGTTCAACAGCAGAGAAGATAACAGATAAAAGGAAGAATTTCTCTACAACCTCTTTAAAAACCCCGTCTTTCGGTTTGCTGATCATTTGCATTATTACTATGCGACCCTACTGCAAGGAGTATTTTGAAAATGCATTTGCTCTAAACCAGGCACAGCCCCCTTTTTTTTTCCTTACACAAACGCAGCCCTTCAGGAAACGTCTAATCCCCTTCACAGCACAACCTGCATTTCTCATTCCCTGGCACAGCAAAGCAGACACCGACCTACTCCANTGGGCCAGCAGCAGGACTGGGGGGTGGGGGTGGTGAGGAAGAGAGAAGGGGGAAACGTGCTGCTACGCTTTTCCCTGTGCTGTTGCTGTAAGAAAACATGATGACGGGATTACGAGGAACTACTGAACTGAAGGGAAGTGTTCCACCTAGAGACCGTCTTCACCAGGTAAGGCAACGGGCACGTTAAGGCAACGGGCACGTTACCTGCAGACCGACCCTCGGTTAGGGCTGAACATGCGTGCTGCTTCTGTGGTAAAAATGATGCAGAGGTATTGCCCCTACTAGTAATTAACAATGTTAATCTTCTTCCTCTCTGTGGTGATAAAGAGAGTCATTTTTATATTTAATTAATGCAGAGGATCATTTTGGAAACTGGCTAATGAGGCTCTGATCACATTACCATGAAAATGTGCGTTAACACCACAACTGAGAAGGCTTGCTTCATGTGTGGAGAATCCACTTTGTAATTAGCCCACTGTGAAATGAATCACGTCAGGAGGAACTCGGAGGGAACCAGTCGGCAATGGGCACTTAGCTGCTGCTGTGCCAATAGACCACCAACACCGTAAGCTGTTTTTTCTCCTCCGTGCTGCCTGTCAGCAGCAGCGCAGCCCAAAACTGCAAGCGTTCAGCCTCCGTCAACGGCAATGTGTCAAAGCCAGTACAAATTATAGACAGGGAGAGAACAGATGCTGAAAGGCACTAAACTTTAGTATGCAACGATCTGCTGTGCCAAGAGGGAAAAAAAAAAACAAACCACCAAACCAAACCAAAAAGCTACAAATCAAATACTGATTCAAAAGGACCTGAACAAAAATTATGGGCTATTACGGTTAAGTGCTTGTTTCGTCTTTTCTCATCTTATTCTGAAGGATCTGAGAAGATATTAGGAGCATGCAGCTCTGCTGCTGCTCACACTGCTATGATGCTGAAAAAGACACCAAAATATCTAGATGGGATTAAGATCATTGTCTAGTAGTAAACAGCAATCACACACACACACACACACACACACTCTGAATGAACAAGTAGCATGGCTCTTCTGAGGAAACCCTGTTGTACCTGTTTAAAGGTGACAAGCACGTTTCAGAATCATTGCAATTTTAATTAATTAGTCTGAAAATTTAACATACTTCTTGGCCAGCACAGACATACCACAAAAACTTTGTTCCTTAACTTAGAAATACCTAACAGATCACAGACCTAACGCTTTCAGAGGCAGCACTGCAACTTATCTTAAATCAGTCTTATTACCAAAGCCAAGGGCTCCCTTAAAACATCACTGATACGGTTCAGTGAGACTGCTGCTATATGACTGACATCTTGGCAGAAGATGCACAAAAATGTTAAAAGAATCCCACAGGAAGTCATCTGAAGGGGGAGTGGCAAACGAGCAGAAAACAACAGGCACCCAAAATACTAATAATTACCATCACCACCCCTCCAAACAACTTAGCTAGCAATTTTGCAAAGGACAGAAAACAAGACAAAGCAAAACAAAAGCATCTCTACGTACTCTCTGTAAAGAACACACATTTTTACTCTAGAGATGCTGGTAATATCCTCTGCACTCACCTGTGAAACTTCATAGAGCAGTTTGTAGTGCTCCTCTCTCTTCTGAAAAGTGCACAGATTACAGCCCATCCTAAGAAGCAACACAAGAGCGAAGCTTCTAATTTCCCCAGCACTGAAAAGCAAATGCACTGACAGGGAATCACCCTCCAGACTTGACTACTGTTTTTCATCAGTCACTCCAGCCCCGAAACACAGGCACACCACTGTTAGCTGGAAGCACAAGGCAGGGCAGTGTGTAGCAGCATGCTCTTCTTCCCTTTCCCCAACTATCTTACACTCACGTATACACACACAGAGTTTCGACTCAGTTCATGGCAACACTCCCCCTGTCTCCGCATCAGTGCACATGACTACACAGATTCTCACTCATGAATATTAATAGCCTCTCATTGATTATTTATGACAGAACGTGTTAGCGGGGAGGGGTGTCATAGCTGCTGCTGATGACAGATGAATATTCACTAATTAAGAAGCAAATGTACTGTGGTTAAACAAAATTCACTTGTGTCAATACCACCTCTGTTTATTAAGGTTAGAGGGACTAAGCCTCATGGATTTTACCCACACTTGCCTTAATTTTTACAGTAATTGTGAGGCTAATTCATGAATGGGGGTGGGAAAGGCACAAGTCAGGTCTGATGTTAGGTCTCCACCTTGTGCAACAGGGATCACAGAGTATGTTTAAAATATTTGTAAGCGTTCTAAGAGAGTGCTGGTGAAACCTGAGCCGATGTTGCTCAAAATTCAAAGCAAAGAAGGAAGGAAAGAAAATTAGCTGAGATGGCTATACTGCTAGCTTCACCTTTGACATTGCCAAATTTAGCCAAAAATTCCAATGTACTCATAAAAAATTATGAGTCTGTAACAACTTATCATAGATATCCAGTGCATGTGGAAATGAAGGCGTGCCCAATCTGGCGCTTGTTACATATATACACACATCGTACTGTTTATTAAATGATCTCGCATTCAAGTCTCTCCTGGCATTTAAAACAGATTAATAGTAATTATGGTGCAAATTTCCAAGGAACTCAACAGATATACCCTCTTGGACTCCCAGATACCAAAGCTTTTATTATAACATGCCATTATATCTAATTTTACCATTTGTAAATTAGATTTTAATAGCTCTGCAATTCTCGATGTGTGTGTATAAAGGCAAGGATGCATTTAAAATTAAACCCACATGTTAAATGTTAAGACCAGTGTTAATCACACTTAATTCCAGGCTAACATTAATCCCTATATTTTATATCATGTAATCCATTTTGGTACTTATGCCAGATAAAAAGCCCAAGCCACAAAAAAACAAGACAGAAAATTTTTTAAAAAGTAGCTTTTGTTTTATCACTTCTTCCTCAGCAACTCTGCTAATCAAGAACTACGTCCTTGTTTCAAAGCATCTTTAATCTGGAGGGGATAGCAGGTGGGATACAAAGCAGAAATAATTACTTGGAAACCAATGAAACCAGTTAGTTAAGATTGACACTGGACCCTAAAGAGTTGTAATTACTAAGCAATGATGTACAGCTACAGGGTTTTTGTGTGTTTTTCTGGGTTTTTTTTGGGTGCAGTTCCCTAAAAGTGCTTTGTCAAACATTTAAAATCGATAACAGGAAATGATTCTAATGAGCACTAATTGTTAACAAATTGGCTTTGCACCTAGCAGCACCTCAAACACCACCAACACTGGGTAGCAAGCAGATAAAAAATCATGTGCTGTTTATCAGTCCTGCCCCTTGGGATGTAATAATCCGATTTTCTGGACCTTAATTTTACCTAACATCCGGGATGAAAGCCAAGCAAAGAAACCTACAGGAAAAA
Source organism: Heliornis fulica (assembly GCA_013399135.1). NCBI lineage: Eukaryota > Metazoa > Chordata > Aves > Gruiformes > Heliornithidae > Heliornis > Heliornis fulica. The sequence goes on along the minus strand of VXBZ01007326.1, from coordinate 812,602 downwards.
CTGGACCATTACTGCAAACTCTGCATATTAGTAAAGTTTGCTAGAACCTGTATGTAAATTACAGATAGGTGGAGACTAAATCCTAATTAAATTTCATTTCTTTTAATAAACGAGCAGAGTCAGGAGGAATCAAATAATGACCACGAGCAGAGCAAGGTCTTCTCCTATCAGCTTCCAGCACTGGTCTGAAACATAACATCAAAAGTAATTTTTATTTGGTAGAAGAACCTGAGCAGGAAGGTTTGGTTTGGAACTTTCCTGAAGTCCAAGGATTTCAAAGCCAAATCACAGAAGTAGGTTCATCATTGTTAGAAAGAATCAGCCACTGTTCTCCTCCTTCACATTCCCATGAAATGCTGTTCATGCTGAGAGGTTTAAGCCCATGAAGCAAACATCAAGTCAATCTTTGAAGGTTTCTATATTGTGAGGTGCAGAAGGATTCTCAGATGTGTAAATTTTGAACTTAAGACAGTCAGATCAATGAACTACACAGCAGTCATGCAAGGATGGCCATGCCATCTTTCGATGACAGTGTTCACTCCTTCCAACAACACAACTCCTTCCCCTGACACATACACAGTCTGAAAGCTAAACTACATTTATAAAAGGAGCCATGATTTACCCTGGTGTATTTTTGATGGTTTTTAAAATTAGTTCTTTAAAAAACATGGGGAAAGGATACATTACAACAGGAATCCCATTCCATAAGATAGAACAGTTGTACAATAAACAATTGTACAATAAACAAACAAACAAAAAAGCAAAACCAACCAAGCAGCCCAAATAGATAAATAAGCAATGGAAAACCACAGTTAATATTTAAGCGATTTCCCCTGACACTCTCATTCTTCACTGCTCTTCCTCTGCTTCTTTTGTTTCTTTCTCTGAAGATGACTTAGGCTTCCCCATTCATCTATCAAGTGCCTGTCCTCTGCCCATACAAAGAGTAAAAGGGTTCTATCTTCTGGCTCTGTGGCCACTAATGGGCACAGTCAGCAGGGCTGAATAGATCTATTTGAGAAGGAATAGTATACTTCCAGGTTCTTGAGCTCTGTCTAAATATGCTGCTTTGATTTTATATGTGGTCAAAATGCCAAACTTTGTGCAGCACAGAATGGCATTCAAGGCAAATCTTGATTGAACTAATGACTAAAATGAAATATATGAAGTGCTTTGGTCAAGTTGATGTTGGGGAGAAAGCAATCTGTTTTCTTTCTTTCTTTTTCTCCCTTCACTTAATGCCCCTCCAACATCAAATTTGTGGCTAAAGGTTCTAAAAAAGCACTAAAACATAATCAAGTAATTCTTATTCTACATGTAATTCAAAGATATTTGAGTAATTCCATGCTTCTTGATTCTGGAGTTCTCCATGCTCATCACCTACAATTTAGTGTTACCATAAAGACTAAAATCGTAATTTACAGTCAAACCAGGAACGCAATAGCGCAAAGGGATGGAGCTTAATTTCAAGAGAGTTACAGCAAAATTTCTGTTAAGATTTTCAGACAAAGTGCCCTTATTTAGGTTCCCTAACTAATTTTAAGCATCTAGGAGACAACTTACATGTTTGGTACATAGTTTCCCCACTAATTGCTAAGTACCCATGCTTGAAAGTTTATCATTACAAAAATTCAGCGCACAGACGCTAGGAATTAAAGGCCACTCACTCCTTTAGATCTTCTCTATCACACACTGAAATGACAGAATAAGATGTAAACTTCATTTTGAGTGAGGACAGCGAAGCTGTTGGTCCAAACGCAGTGGCAAAACCCAGTGAGGCCAATGCAGAATCCCAAGTTTCTGATGCACAACATTTAGTTTACCAATCCCACTGCATTTACGATATAAATGATAAATAATTCCAGGAAATTCAGCAAACAAAACAAAATTAAGAAAAAGGGAATGGGAGAAACCTGTCGCTTATCTTCACTGTCCTAAACAAACGCTCGAACCCATAAGGCTTGACCTCAATCTGGCCAGATCTCTCAGCTCCTTGTGATAGTGTTTTCCATAAAGCCTCAACTGTTAGTCAGGTGATTGTATGCATCAGTCAGTTTGCGTATTAAAAACCAAGGATTTTTCTAGCCCTGTGATTTCAGAGGAAAACTTAAAAACCTTCAGTAAATGTTACCCAAAGACTCGGGATTTGCATACAAGACAACCAGCTTGAACTCTAAAATGATATAAACTATGGAAGCCCAGAGTCATTGAAATGGAATTAGGTTCCAACAAAACTGATTTTTGCAAATATAAAAAAGTTCAAAAATTTAATCACACCCCTTACTAGAGAAAAATCAAGGTGAAAACAAACTATACATTTTCTACAGACATCAGAACGCACTTTAAAAATACACAATGAAAAATATAAGAATGTGTATCTACAATAAGATGTAATATTTGCAGGAACATTAATTTATGTCCATAGGAAAGACACTTGTTTAAAACAGAATCCTTCTGCACAGACACCATAACATCATGCAGTGCTCAAAGTCACAGCAAGAAAAAGGGTGGTGGGAGAAAAAGAAAGAAAAAAGGGTGGTGGGAGAAAAAGAAAGATGTGGAAATCCCATGTTCTGTATTTCCCAGAAGAATTTTAATTTATCTGGACTATCACAGTCAATGACAGTAAATAAAGTGGGGTCCTTAAGTGGAACCTTTTATAAGGCTCAGATGCCTCCTGGAAGTTGGGCATCGTGTACAACTTCATATGACACAAATCCAGACTCTTTATATTAGAAACTTGGGGCAGGGTGGGGGATAAGGTTTAGGTTATATATCAGGGGGAAGTTCTTTATGGAAAGAGTGGTGAGGTGCTGGAACAGGCTGCCCAGAGAGGTGGTGGATGGCCCAACCCTGGAGGTGTTCAAGGCCAGGTTGGATGGAGCCCTGGGCAACCTTGTCTAGATCCAGACCTGGAGGTTGGTGGCCTTGCCTGTGGCAGGGGGTTTAGAATTCGATGATCTTGGGGTCCCTTCCAATCAAGACCATTCTGTCTTGACTTTCTCTACCTTATCAGTTAATTATAAGGAAAGTATCTAACACACTGTTGCTTTTTTTTTAACCATGTGATAATGTGAAACCAGACAACTCTTTAGGGTGCTGGAGAGTTTCAACACCATGGAGTACACAGGGTAGAATTACTCATAGGTAAGATTAAAAGCATTTAAATGAAATGGCAAAATTTTATTCAGGATAGCCAAGGCTAAAATGTTTGAACAAAGTTGTGGAAAAAAACTCTGATTATCAGCAAATTGAGATATAAAGTCCCACGTCAATAAACATTAAAAGATGCACTTACGTAACTATGCTAAAATATCCAGAGTTATGGTCTCTGTAGTTGTTATTTCTACTGAGAAAGCAGATCTGGAATCGTGGACAGTTTCCTTGAACTACAGGTTCAATGTTTATCCTCAGTAAGACGTCAAACAGAATATTGGAAATTTAAGAAAAAAGACTGGCAATGGAGCAGAAACCATCATCACGAAACTCCACAAACCCCAGCAACAGCCACATCTGAATACAGCCAGGGTCCTGGTCTTTCTATCTCTATTTACTAGAAATGGAAGAGCTATGAAGAACAGAGAGGAATCACAGATGTGTGATAGTTCACTTTCCCTGCATCTTTCATCTTAATCTATAATTTCTTCCCTCATACTGAAGCTATTCTTTCTCACATTACACAATAAAACAATCAGACAATACATTTGAAACAACAAAAGGAAGTCTGGGTTTTTTTCCAAGTAATTTAACTTTGGAACTCATTATCAAAACTCACTAGAAGCAAAAAGCAGAAGAAGGTTTAAGGAGTTATTAGTCAACTTTACGAGAGATAACTGTCAGTAGTCACCTGCCTGCTCAGGAAGCCCATAATTCACCGACTTCTGGGAGCTCTGAGGCAAGAGTACAGTAGCAAGATGTTTCCAAGAATCCATCTGCTGATAGCTTGTCTGTGTGTTTACTGTTGGCCTCTTCAGAGATCTAATATTGGAAATATGATCCCTTTGTAATCCGACTCTAAGCCCCAAATTTACCAGTTCTTGCACAAAAAGACAGAATATGTACTATCTTGAAAGTTCCTTAGCTAATGTTAGCAGGTTATCATCCAGTTCAACTGCATTATACAGCTTTATTAATAATCACCTAATGACTTTGGGCTTCAACCATGTTTATAAAAACACATTTTGTTATTGTCCTCACTGGTTCCAAGGCTCTTTATGATATGCCTGTTTTAAACAAATAAATAAATAAATAATTGAAAAAGATTTAAAATCTTTTAAAATCTTTAAAAGACTAAATCTGATCTTATTTTTTTACATGTCTGTGGTAAAGAAAGACCGTCTAAAATAGAGATATTACACAAGTTCAGGCCCAGGTCAAATAAAGTCAAATATCAATGAAACACCTCAATAAGAAACTGAGCCTGCAGTACAAAACTAATTCAAATGCTGAAGCAGCAGGAACTGCTTCACAGAATGACAGCATCAGTGAGAACTCCTTGATACCTGAATCATTAGAAAAGCTCTTCCTTTTTTACATTCCTATAAAATAAGTAATACCTGCCTTGCAAGAGTATTAATTCAATAAACCTTTTAAGATATCTCAGAGCTTTTCAAAGAATGTATTGTAGAGGGCTGTTATATGCACCCAAGTTCTGCTGAGGCCACCCTCACAGTGTCCAGCACTCAAACGCAATTAAAATGTCTTGTGTGGTTTCTCAATTAAAACTTAAGTGGTACTCATGGTGTGCTAACCAATATAAAAGTGCAAAAGAATAAGTCACTCATAACCTAAGAAAGTGCCTGGCTAAAACTGGCAATCACAGTCATTTGAGTGATCCAAAGAACTAAACTAGAGATATATCCTCTGCAAGGTCATGGACAAACACATCTTCATCCCAGTGTTACTAGCTAGATGTAGACTGGACTATATCCTTTTCAGTTGCCTTCCATTTAAAGTACCACTAATTGGACACAAGAGTAGTTTGGGTACATCTAAGTATTTCAAAAGTGAGATAAAGAGGCCAAGAAGAGTAGCCTGCCATGAATAATGCCCTCCCATTATAGAGACATATTTACTAATACAGACACTTCATTGTTCACTTTCAGAGCACAACTGATGATCTGGAAGAACAATTCAGGCATACATGCAATATAATAGATTATTCTGTCTTACCCTGTACAAATGGCCTACTGTGCCCTAGAAAAACACCCCAGGATTAGGGAAGTTTTCATGGCCTTCCATGCTATGAATGGATTTTCATAGTATTGAAGCTCAAAAGAAGACTTGTGCCAAATCACATCTTACTGGCAACTACCTTCATCCCTTGCCAAAGCATAAGTATATTGTCAGAAGTTCATGCTATTATAGTAAAAAATTGATTTTTCAACATAGAAGTGACCTAAGTCTTTAAAGGAGCAGTGAGACAGAGAGGAGTCAGTTGTTTATCTGTAACTAAACATGACTTCATCAACCTAAAATTAGCATTCGGTGATATACACGATTGAATCTAAAATCTGGCTCCCAACACACACCTGATAGAATGATGGATGCTGGAGCAGCACCATATGATGCTGCAGGAGGAACCATCCACACTGCTCCAGTGTCTGACAGCTGGCTAGTTTGATTTAAAATTACAATTTGAACTGAAATCAACTCTGTTTGTTTGCAGTCATTAACTGACTACCATAAAAGCACCGTTAATTCTGTTGTAGTCAGCAAATGCTTTGTAATGATCTAAAACTAATGCGGCTCCCCCTCCTATAGAAACCCCACAGCGTCAAAGGTTTACTTTGTACACTGTTTGGGCTTTCTAAAGCTTAAAAACACTGCCAGTGCACCTGCTTTCTAGAAGATCATTAGGTAAAAATCCCAATGAAGCCCAATCAACCTGGCTTTAGTTACCTTACCGTCTGCTCTAGAAGAAAATTAATGTTATTAGATGTGTCTTTCTCTGAAAATTGCTGGTGTTTGGTTACTGTGCCAGCTGTCTGGGAGGTGTGTGGGTCCACGGAACACTGACCCGCCTGGCTGCCTGGGCAGAGTCTGTGCCCAGACCCTGCACCGGCGCCGCTGGGACCCTGCACCAGCTGCTTGCTGCACTGGCGTCGGGACACCCTGAGCCCCACAGCCCACCAGACCTCAGCCTTGGCTGCACAGCTCCCCCCCAAACCCCAGCTCACTCCGATGCTCACACAGGCCATTGCAAAGCATCAACATCAGGTCTGAACTGGTGTATAAGGAGTTAGGAAGAAAAATGATAGAAAGGGTGAAAGAACTCCCGCAGAGCCACACGGATGGAGAAAAATGAAATCCGATTAGCGATGACTCCTTTTCTTCTATTTTGATGTCCTGTGGAAGAGAAATTAGCATAGCAAATCCTGCTTTATCTCAGAATGAAATTTCAGATCCTTAGTCTGAAACCTGCTCATTTCTCCTTGAACAAAAAGTCAAACCTCAGAGCTTGTCAGCTTTGGATGGGAGATTTGTCGCACACCAGCAGTTTCAGGAGGTGGATGCCCACCCAGCCATTGCTGCTTGACCACAGGGACATCTCTCCTGCACAGCCTCTGCTCTGCTCCTGCCTCCTTAATGCTTCCCCTTCAGCATTACTGCAGCATGCCTGGGCTTCTGGTTCATCTGAGCCCTTTTGGATAGGCACTAAAAAATGGCACTAAAGCCATTTTCTTTTTACTACAGTTTCCTAAGGCAGTCAAAGGACAATGTACAGTAAAGGAAAATCTTTCATTCACATTACATTCAAAGAATAGTGCAAATTACGGTGAAATGCTTAACTAGCATTTGGCACAAAATCCTTCTGAAACCCTACAAAAATAATTTAAAAGAAACCTTCAGGTAGGTAGCAGCAAGTGTAGAGTGTTGGCTCTCCTTCAGTTCACCAAGACTGAGGCAGTTAAATACTCCTGTGTGTTCTGAAGATGAGCCCCTTAGCACCCTACTTCACTGATAAATATGAATAGATTAAATAGTAGCACCATCAGTGCAATTCACCTGGTGTTGGGGCCCAAGCAGCTTTGTCTGAGGTATACTTGGTGTGGGCAGGCAGGCAGCAGTAACCAAGGTCCATGAAAGAGGGAAGTTGCTGATGTGGCAACTAAGTTGGGGAAGTTCCAAGAAAGGAGGACACCTGTCTGAATAAGGGTGTAGCTATAGAAGATAAAGTAGCCAATCAGCTTAGCTTGTAATGCGTGTGCGGTGCGTGTACGGAAATGGTTTCCTATATAATGTCACAGAGTTTTGCTAATAAAGTAGAATGATTCTGCATCATATTGATGTGTCTGGTCATTCTCGGCCCGCATGGAACTAAAAGACCCCGGCAATCTGGGTTGGAAATCCAAATCTCCTGCTCAAGAAATCTCTGCTTTGTAATGCTCCCCTGATGTTCTTTCCAGTCCTAGGGCTGAGAAAGTGATGATCTTTAAAGGCCTCTTCAAACCCAAACCACGCTGTGATTCTGTGATTTATCTGAATGTATTTACTTCCTAGGAAATGTCCACCCTGCTTTGTTCAACAGTGCAATGAGTGCCCTTGCCAAAAGCACACGATGCCATTTCTTAAAAATAGTAAAAAAATTATACCCTAGCAGGATAGGTATTTTAGGAGATGCTGTTTGGAGTTCTCTGTCTCAAAAGGTCCAAGACCACTTGCACAACCCTTGTCAGCTCCAAATCCTGCACTTATATTTGTAAGACAGACATATTAACTTCCCTGTGCCCCTGTGCCTATCCACCCACTTACCCACTCAGACCAAAGCACTCGGATATAATACAAAAATGGTTAAATCCAATCTCATATACTCCAGAGACAATTTTAGTATTACCAAATCATTTAACCTCAAAGGGAAGACAATGGGCTTCAGGCCAGGTAGGCCTCTCCCGTGGCTAAGCCTGTCTGCATTTCCACCTGTCCGTAAGAAGTCAGCCCCCACATTAAGAATTCCTCTTCCAAGAGGAAAGAAAGATGCTCTCATTTACCACAGGGGAGGAAGTGACATCTGTGAAAAATGAATTTACTTATCAGGCTTCAAACTACAGGCGGTATGTATGCGAATGTGTACACTGGTGGGAAAAGCGGCACATTTCCAAAGCTCACTTTTGTTTCATTTTTACAGAATTACACTTCTCACCCTGTAAAACATAAAGATATTTTAATAGAAGGGGAAATATATAACCATCTCAAAGTCAGTGCTTATTGTCTTCTCTGTGATTGCTCCTGTAGAGATATGAAACAAATCACAGGGAAAAAAATGAGAAAGAAAAAAAAATCAAGGAGAATAACAGATTGGGGGTAGTGGCGCAGCATTTATTCTGCAAGTCTTTCACATCTAGTTTGAATCTCTTTCATTTCTATTCAGTTCCTGTGCAGGACACTAGGATTATATGTATCAACTTAATTCAGTGATAAGAAAATCCTTACCATAAACCCTACCATGTGGGACAAATCTGTCCAGATCTTGATTATCAAAACAAATGAGCAGACAGTAAAACGTGACATACGTAGCATACACTTTACATGATAAATTAGCCCTCACACAACCGACAGACATACTGTAATGGGATGTTAAGGTTTCTATGGCAAACAATGCCTTTCCTCCCCCCAGCTCCTGAATCACAAGTTTTATGAAAGAGTCATTGACTTCTAGCAAAAGACAACAATTTTTCTCTGGTTAAAGCCCACGTGAATGTAACAGACATATTTCTTTGCCCCAGCTGTGGTCTTCTTCAAAAGTTACTGCCATCAGAAGTGACCTCGCCATGTCACGGGAGTGAGTAGCCAGAAGCTGTAAGGTTGTTCTCTTCCCCTTCAGCAGACACATTAGGGATTTACAGTAATGCTTCAGGGATCCAAACAGTGGTGATCAAATACATTAAGAAACACAGTTTATCATGCAGCGAATGACATTGTCAGCTGGTGGAAAATAAGGGAGAGCCTAAAAATGTGAACTAAAAATTCAAGCATTGTAGCTACCCAAAAGTTGGTTATCTATGCATCCCACAGAGCTGGGTTACCATGTAAAAACAGAGGTTTTTTTAAGAGGCATCCCCACTTTTGGTTGGAATAAAAATTGTGGGAAAACCCCCAAGATTTCAGCATACCTCTCATCCAATATAGTGTTCAGAACTCATAAGGCAGAAATGTTTAAAAAAATGGAGCAAACCCCCGTGAGAATTAAGTAAAGTATCCTTAAAAGGTATTTCTGTCAGCAAGACATAAGCAGGTACCCAAGACCTCTCCTGCATGAAGACCAAAAGACTAAAGCGAGTAAAAGGCGTGGGTGCATTCCTGATGTAAGTAGTTCAGAACCTAAATCAAGATGGGCTCATACTTGCTGCAAAAAAATACATGAGTATTATACATCAATCCTGACAACTTCGCCTATTACTCCCTCCTGGAAATCTGTCAGAAATTCAAATTAGATTACCATCCCTTGGATTTCTTAGAAAAACTCATAAGCATAGCTGTGTTCTCCTTGACCTCAAAGAGGACACCAGCTGAAAACAAAATCTCATTTACCTTTTAATTTATTTGATTACAGGCACCTTCTTTCTTTTAATTTATGATATGTGTATTGATCATTAGGTAACAGGGTGCAGACAAAGCTATGACCACATCAAAATCACTACGTGAACTGTTCAGGTTTCTGTACGTATAGGAAGAACTGTGTTCTTCCTACTGTAGTTCATCATATAAACATTTCACAAAAGGTCACAATTCAACTGATAAAATGAATCATTTAGGTGCCTTCCTGAACACATTCTATCCTAATGGGAATTTAAGTGATAAAATGGGGATGAGAAGCAAAGATCTTGAAAAACTGTCATTCTCAGCTAGTTTGTCTAATCCCTCTCTATAATATTGGTGAAGAGGAGATCAATTCATATAAAGGCCTAATTTCTGTTTGAAAATACTTCTTACTCCTTCATTCACAAGCAGAAGAGCAAACTATTCTGAGCAAGTAAACCAGATTATTTTACAATCATTACATTTAACTTGTACAAAAAATTCCAGATGTCAGTAAACTATTTAGAGAAGTTTCAAAGTACCTCACAAAGTCAGGTAATGTTATCATCATTTTCGCAATGTGTGAATGACACAGAAATCTAGCAATGTGTAACAGTGAAATATGATAAATAATTTTCAAAATTCAGTGCCAGCACCAAGAAGCGCTGTGGTGAGGGAGCTACTCAGCAGGTGACAGCCGGTGACACATGGTAGAATGTCACCTAATGAATTTCCACAGTTGTTTGGCATAAAAAAACCACATTTGAGGATTTTTGTATACCTTGCAAAGAAACAAAAATGGTGCAACATTAAACTTAAATTTAAACAAAACACTCTTTGAAGGTGACTCTCACAACGAACTGCAGACAACACTGAACATCACTGGCACTAGCTTCCAGCTGGCAACACAAACCTATGCAGTTTTGTCTCATTTTCTCCTCTCCTTCCTTTACTGTGTTGTGAGATTTTACTTTTACATATCCTGATCTGTATTTTCATGTTCCCTATGCCCATATTTAATCCTGTGCCCTGCCACAACTCTGCATTTATTTCTCCATTCAACCATTCAAGCCTCCAAACAGGCCCACGCTGCTGCATCCCGCTTTTGTCCACCAGGTTCTGCTCTTTCCCAGCTCTTCTCTATCTTATTTCCCTTCACCTTTGGCTTCAAAATTTCCCCAGCATTCCCCATCCTGTGCATCCTCCCAGAAGGTGATCTCCAAAACAACCCCTCTTGCTAGGCAGAAGGCCATGAAGGAGTCCTCCTCAGAGGGTTCCCAATGGCCATCTGACAGGAGAGCCTGCCAAATGCCCTGAAGCAGTCTGGGCTCAGCTCAGCTCTTCCCCAGGACTATCCCAGCTCAGGTGGTAATGCAAGCAACAGCTGCATGCCTGCTATCCTGCACATGGCAAAATAAACCAGGATGCCTGGGACACAGGTTTAATTTATGATATTATTATCATCATCATCCTCATCATCATCATCATCATTATTTGGCGGTGGTGGTGGTCTTTCACCCTGTTTCATAAGTCAGTCTGATCAACTCTATTTCACACCAGCTTTCAGTGCCAGCTTTACTGGTCTAACCCCTGACGAAAAATAGATTCATTAAAGAAGCACCAGGGGAGGCAACATTTATCCCCTGTAACACACAGGGAATGTCATATTACAACTTCCTCCCACCTTTCCTCTTCTATTAGTAGAGGCAGGGAAGGAGGACTTGCACAGCTGAAGCCAGCCCTGGCACCGAAAACTGATGTTGTGTATTTATCCACTCACATTAAGCATGGAAGAGGCAGTCACGGTTCGTGCTCCCTCGGCACTCCTGCAAGTTCTCCTCCTTTCCATCTTCCAGTGGGTGACAGAAAATAGCAGTTACTGACAAATGCTCAGGGAAAGCACAAGACCTAACCAATAAATAATAAATGCATCCATATCTCTACAACTCCTTCCTTCAAGCCCACACAAAATAAATATGAGAATTCTCATAGGAAGTCATAGAAGCTGCCAATTTCATTCATAAAGGCGAATAAATGAAGTTTCGTACTGCATCCCTGCATTTCCTTACTAACCTGAATAATTGCTGCCAACTAATAACAGAGCATGAACATGTGCATTCACCCACACAAGACAGCCTTTCCCTTGCCAAATGCCCAGTGTGAAGAGAGGCAACTGGAGAGTCCGTGGGAGGATCACCCCTGCGGTGCACACAAAGGAGGTACTGAGCAGCCATGCACATGAAGAAACAAAGCTTTCTCATTTTGTCACATAGGTGAAAAGATTAGTTTTATACAAAATCTGACAGCTACAAGCCTTGCTACCTGGACATGGTGTGCAAAGTTACTTAAGCCACTTCAAGCACCTATTTGTTTCCTCTCCAGCAATCTCCTTCTATTTCTTCTTAGTTTTTTTTCTCTTAGTTGTTTTCTGGACGACAGTTTCTCAGTTCTCTTCAATGGTGGATCTACTGCTAGTCCCTTTGGTGCCTTATCCAAATCATCCAGATTGCTCTTCCATACGGAATCAAAATTTTCTCCTGAAAGGTTGAGCCAGATCACAGCTTGACTATTGTCAGTCCTGCCTGCTGTTGATTGAATATTTCCATTTTGAGTAGTTTTGCTAAGATAGCCTTTTTTTAATCATTTCCCATTCAAGGTGAACACCTTCACCACCAGAGACTCAGACATTAAAAGCTCATCTGTCACTCTCTCCTACCACTGCCCCTGCTCCCACAGCCCTTTCTTAACATGTCCCACTTAATTCATCCACTTGTAACTATCCACTGCCATGTATGAAGCTCTGTAATTCAGGGATAACTATTCTGTTTCTTCTGTTCAAAAATTCTCCTGGCATCTCGTTCATACATCTCCTTAAATCTGTTTCCTTCAGGGAAACCTTGTTCATCTCACAATGAAATCTCAATTCCTCCTTGGACTGAACTGAGTTCTGGGCTTCTCCACAGCATGGTTGTGACATCTTCAGCTCTATCACCCTCCTGAACTTCTCATCTCTGAAACCCCTATGTGGGAGAACATCAGAAGAACAGGGTTTTTTCTCCCACTTTAAAAAAGATCTATTCCAGAAATTTGTTTTATCACCACCACCCCACCACCCCCCCAAACTTGAAATAATACAGGAGTAGAGGTCACTCTAAACTTAAACTGCAAGTGGATGAATAAAAAGCACCCTGCTTCTGAGACTTAACACAATTCAGAACCAGGAATTAGGACCTGCAAGTACTTCTGCTGATTTGAACAAGTGAAAACATTTTACACAGAAAGAACACGCTGAGACTATAATTGGATGTTCTCTAATCAAACCAGTTTTCAAAAGCTACAGAAGCAAATGCTTACCTCAAGAAACCACAGCAGGGTATCAAATAACGAAGATTTGAAGTCACCACCGTTGAAGCTCTCAGTTTGACCACTGGGTACAAACCAAGAAGGACCATGATGCCTTCTCACTTCCCATGATGATACCTACGGTACCACTTCACACAACTACTGACTACTATATCTGAATGAACCATGAAATTTCCCTTCAAAAGGCATGTCATCTTTGCAGAAAGCCATAAAACCTGACCTGAGTATTCACCACACTCCCCAACACAAACAAGAAGTCTATTTCCAAAGTTTCTGCCCATGGCCCTATGTGTGTCTGCACTGCACTGTCTGCTAGTTGGACCTAAAATGTGCTGAAAAAGTCAGCTGGTAAAGAACCACCTTATCTTTGTGCTCCAAAACAATTTCTCAAGGAAAAGGAAACTCCTGTTGTGAATGACAAGAATGAGAACCTTTCAAATACTGCTAATAGAGTGATAAGAATTACCTTTTCTTCATGTCTGTAATACCCCAATCAGCAACGAGTCCTCTACCTGAGTCTCAATTTAACATGCTTTATATTTACAGTATTACTTTCCAGAGATATATATTAGCACATTTGTTCAAAACAGACAAACACTGCCAAAGTAATTACCAAATACATCTCTCCCTGCATAGCCGACCAGGGGCTCAGTTCTGAAAACTTGTGCTATTAATAAATGACACACCGCAGTAAACTAATTGTATGTAAAGTCAACGGGTGCATGTTTAAGAATTTTAATTACTGTTCTGTGATTGCTTTATATTCAACACATAACATGCAGGTAACACAGCCTTTATGATGATAAGCAGTTTAATTAGAAAGCCAAGATAAGTGAAAAATGCCTTTAAGTTACTGAATTTGTTCATGCCGACCATGTGATAACTTCAACATATAGTTTCCCATGGTATTTTAAAATATGAAATGCTAATTATACCTAAACCTTTGTTTCCTCACACTATAACAACTGCTTTATATGCCATTTGCTTCTCTGTTTACGGGTGTCAACAGATATGTTTAATAAGATCACAAACCTCATCCTATCTTTAATTTCTGAGCAGGTCCACACAAGCAAGCAGTGACCCGCGCTCTGCGGACGGTGTGAGTCTCACAGTGAGCTGTGACAAGCCTGGGCTGCGCACTGGCAGCGGCACACTTACCCCTTCAGCAAACTGTCTCAGAGGATGGCCATTGATTTCCTAGTTATTATGAACATGAAATTATTGAATGACAGATGATAGAGTGTTAGGTCCTACAAGTATTTTCCCCAATGGGTTATCTAGCCAGTGTTGCCGTAGCAACGAGGCTGTTTGACAGAGCTTATGACAAAGAAGTCTTCGCTCAGAATTCAGCTACAAAATAGCTCCTTCCTTCCTACCTTATCCTTCTAGTCCAGCACCTCCTCAATGTCTCCCTGACCTGTGCTTCCAGCCAGCTGCTCCAACACCTTCCAGGGTACGGCACCACCGCCACCTGTCAGCCCTCCAGGAGAGCACTCTGTCTGTGGTGGGGCACAATGCTTTTGCCCAGGATAATGTTGATCCCCATAAGATCAAGTAATAGGTCAGGGAGTGCTGAATCCACAGGGGTGGTGAGTTCTGCATCAGGACACACAACTGAAAGCATAGGAGGAACTGTGCCCGCAAATCAGCCATTGCTTTGTGCAGCTGAAGGTTAAATAGTTTCTTGCCAACGTGTCACTTCTGTTGCAGGGATATAATGAACTTCTCCTTCCTGTCTTTTTTAATGGTTCTGCTCGCTCCACCTTTCCCCAGAGCAGCACACATGTCCCTGCCCCGCAGCATCCTCCTCACCAGGGAGGAATTCACAAGCAGTGGTCTCAAGGAGCACAGAACTGCAACTCCACATCAAAACAACACAGCAGGGATGTTGCAAAGGCTTAGATCAAACAAAAAGCAAAGCACAGAAAAGAGTTACACCTCTGGAATACCTGCTTAAGCTTTTCTTTCAATTATAGTCCTTTTTTACCTTCAAGTCATGACTCTTGTTTTCTCTTTTTTTTTATTTAAGTCCTTTTTCTTGTAGAAGGAAATAGCCTGAACACCCTAAAATAAAACTCAGCTACCCACCTTCCCCAAGTTGTATCACATTTACTCAACTTTTCTGATAATGCTAGAAAACACCTCTCGTTAGAGCTTCTGACTCCCAAAGAAAGCTGCTTCAATAAAATAAATAAATAAATAAATAAATGCATGTGAATTGTGGGCAATAATAGGTTATTTCACTTAAATTGAAATTTCACACACATTTTAATTCACTGGTCAGTTTCCCAGAAAGATAATTACTGAAGGACAGCCCCAGAAGCTCTGGCTGGTTGCAGCAAGGTACCACAAAGCTGCAGCCAGGAAGGCTCATGTGCTTGACTTTTGCTGCTCAGGTTGGTAACTGCTCTTCACTATCCAGTTACCACCTTTCTCCACCCTGCACAGGCCACAATGAATTCTGCTGTATATTATTCTCATGCCAAGCAAAGAGGAGCAGTATCTCTGCTGCCATCATTTGAGTAGTGATATGTGGGTGGGAAAAGGCTTATGAAATGTGACTGTGTTTTCAACGGGCATCAAGTTATCACAGCTGCAGGTGGGAAAGCACACCTGGGAAATCTGGAAGAAAGACCCATTGTGAAAGTACAAGTTATAAATGTGCTTAAATATTCCCTGATATCTTTACCATATGAGACACTTTTTCCTCCAATCTCCAATAAAAATCTATCCCGAAAGGTGTTTTATGTTAAGATGGAAAAGCACACCAAATAAAACCTTTTAAAGCATGCAGCATTAATGGGGGCAAGTAATGACCAGATGCCCAGGAGAAATAGAGGAGTGGGAATGGAGTGAGAAAATTGAGATAAGTTTCCGCGATGAAGCTTAAATGCTCCATCTGTGCCAAGTATCTTGTTTCTGGCCAGAAATATTTTAGGTCTCAAAATATTTTTATGTTCATTAAAAAAAAAAGATATTCCTGGTACAGTCACATCTGCTCGTAACAGCAGTTTTATAGGACAGCCTCAATTACAGTTGGCTCTTGACGAGCCTCATCTAGGCTGTGCTGCACGAAGCAATAAACAAGGCACTGAAAGCACATGGAGAGTTGCAGCTCATGCTGCCATCAGCCTCCACTGTCATATTTCCTCTCCTCTCATCCCCTCTTTCTAGCATAAGCAAAGCTGTAATGTTTTAGGGCTGTGTGATAGTCCCTGAGAAAAACAGGGAGCATATGTAGTATATTTTCACATGAAAAAAAAAAAAAAAGAGAACCTAATTTCTAAAGTGTGCCTTCTGCCCAAAGTATACCCTTGACACTAACTCGGCTGCGATGCAAATCACTTTACACAGATTACTCAGCCATAGATGATACCAAGGTACCATCAGAAGGGTATTAGTCAACAATTTCTAATGAAGTCCAATTACATGTTTTCTATATAATTCCCTGACTACTCACTAAAATTTTGCTGATATTAGCCCATCCAAAAGGCATTTCAGGGACCAGGAGCACAGATAATATCCATTACAAAACCATTCTGTGGTTTCTGTCAAATCTCAGTTAAATGCACAATAGAGACTGGAAAGCTGCTACAAAACTGCAGATTCAGGATCTATGTGAAACAAAGACACTATGTCAATACACTCTTCTTTTTAAGCCAAGAGACATTCAAATATGTGAAGACTCGGTTGAAAAGGATGCATCTAATGACATGATACCGCATCACCCCCGAGCACCACTGCAGCATAACTCCGAGGACCTGACTGGCCCACAGACATCAACGATATCATCCGTCTTTTTTCAAATTTCTCATGTGAGTACAAAACCAGTATCAAACTTATGGATTTTTTAATTGTAAGAAAAGGTGGCAAGTTGTGGGTTTTTTTGCAAAATCCTTTCCCTTTCTCTCTTCCCAACCAGATTTTCAATGCATGTCCCTTAGGCATTTAAATGACTGGATGTTTCAAGGCCCAGGTTATGTCTACAAAGCCCTTCACCTACAGGTCACCGGTTTGAATTCAACCCCAGTTGGGAGTGAAAGAACATTATTATGAAGAGGCAGCTGTTCAATGGTTTATCTGAAACAAGCCGGTAGTTTCAGTCCAGTTCCTACTGGGCAGGCGTTTGCATCATTAGCATCACACCACTTCATTCAGTAACCTTGTTGACAGTGTCAGCAATGAGGCCAAGGGCAGAGCAGATACGGGGACAGGGCACATTCTCCTGAACACAAATCAAAAGATCTTTGGCTGCTTTTAGGTTTCATGAATCATGGTGAGTAACAGAGAGAAAAACAAGCTATCACTCACTTCACTGAACTTGTTCTAGATACAAAATTAGAGTTCTCCACCTTACCATAAGCATTTCAGTCAACTACTTATCTAAAAAAATTAATTCTAAAAATTTCTTATTTCATATGAATTGTTATATTATGAATAAGTACCTGAAAGTCTTCAAGGTGGAAGTCACTATAAAGAGTTGACAAGTCTAATCTTTTGGTGGGGAAGTCTTTTTTTTTTTTTTTGTTTTCAAACTGTTCTTATACACTGTTTGGCAAAAAGGTAAAGGAAAAAAGAATTGGAAAAGAACAAAAACTCTTGGGGAAAAAACTTGGGGATCAGCTCCAGTATTTTTAGCTACAATTAAACACAACTGTGGCAAGTGGCTCATCAGGGTGTCTTGATGGAAAACCCTTCCAAATACTTACACAATCTGTGACATTTGCCCTTTGGGTTCATACAGCAGGGAACATGCTGCTTTTGTATTGATGTGCATCTGGTTCCAGCCTTTCACCGGGCAAAGGAAAGATGAAGGATGTTACTGGAGCTGGCTGGATACACACCAGGTAAACCTGCTTGAAAAAGTTTTTAGGAGCAAAATTTTCAAGGATGTAAAAGAAAACAGTCATTTGATTATGCTCAGCCAAGTTGGTAGAGGAAAAAATGTATAGAGAGCAGCTTTCAAAAGAGAAATTTAGTGTGTTCCTGAAGCTGTAAGTGGGAAAAAAAAATTACACTTCTATGTTGGGAAAATGGGCGCTAAGAAATATCCCTTTTTCACTTCACTGACAGCCGCTTAAAGTGATCTTATTTGATGATGACATGGAAAAGAGAATAAATAAAGTGAAAGGCTACTTCCCTCAAACCCCTCCATTTTAAAATCCTGCAGTCTTAATACAGTGCAATACTGTACAAACACGCTTGTTTAAAGATAACACTAGTTAAGTTTATTTTGCTATGGGCAATCCCAGAGAGCTTTAACAACAAAAAGAATACATTTGCTCACCAGGCAGATCTTTCCTATAACACAAATAGCAAATTCAATCTGCTGTTAAAAAAAAATTACTCCATTCTAAAAGCAATTAAGAAGGGCATCCCCCCCCCCCCCCCCCCCGCCAGTTTGACTTGTCAATCCTATTAGACCAAATTCTAATTAAGGGTGGAAAAGTGGCTATTTTATCTGCCAAATGAAAATAATTTAGTGCAAGTTAATGAGGACTGGCTTATAACTGATTAGTCATTTTGATTCTGGCTTGTTACAGTGGTAGAAATTACCTTGAAAAGATACAGTAGGATCAGCACTCATTTTCACATATTTGATAAACAGAGCTTTCCTTTGTGAACGAATTAGGCATGAAAATATCCAAACTCAGGAACAAGATAGGTGAAACAACTTACAGCTAGCTCGGAAAATATAAACTACTTTGAATAATAATATTATCTAAACTCTTAAGACTTCGCAATCTTTTCTCCACATCATGCTTGCAACAACTAGACTCTAACAAAAGCCAAGTATCGCTTAAGAAAGGGGAGGCCAATCGTGCTGACAAGAAGATTTTCAAAATCAAGTTTATACCTGTCACCAGGTACATGTTTTTAAACTAAGCTCATTGCCATGTTCAACACCAACAGCTGCATGTGAAAAACAAACCCTGCTGGTCCTTCATAAGAGGGCAAGGAGCCGCTCAGATGGTCCAGAAGGCACCCCAGGGCAGTCTGCACTCAGTGCGCCACGACACAGGAGCACAGACAGCAAAAATACCTTAAAATAGGTCACCTACATCTGGTTTATTTCTTATATCCTGGATGATTACACACTTGTGTCGGCATTTGCATTTCTTAGCAGTCATTTAAAAGTATTTGATAACAATGAATATGTTCTACTTCTGTGGCACCTCACCTGGCCTTGACAGCCCTACAGAAATCTGAGTGATGACATTTCATTTTCAGCATTCGGTATAAAGAAAAAAATCACATCAAACAGAATCCTAAAGCCAGATCGCTGGATGCCTGAAGACTCCTCTCATTTTCTCATATGGACACAGGTACCCGAATGATTAAAAGACTTCAGAAAAATAAACTAAAACCAATGAAGTCAAGATTGAACCGGTCATCTCACTATGTAAAGAAACCAGATTTCTGATTGATTTCATTCACATGAAGCAGACAGGTGTTTTCACGTACTTGCCACCATTGAAACAAATTTGTATGAAGTAACTCTTTGGCTGGAAAAGCCCCAAAGAGAGCAGCATGGTTTATTGCTAGCATCAACCACTAATGAGAAAGTTTTTGGCTCATGTTCTTCACACTTAAATAGTTCAATCTTGGTGACCTGGAGAATGGAGACATGGAAAAAAATAACCCATTGGATACTAGAAAGCCAATCTTTTCAAGAAGTTTAGGCACTTAATGGTTTCAGAAACATAATCTAAGTTTCATAAATGCCTGACCAGCTCCTCCTGAACTTATCTCCAAGAGCTTAAATGACTTTGAGTTCAGACCACAACAATCAGTCACCTAAAAAAAAAATACAATCATAACTCAGCAAGAAACTTCTTTAAATTGAAAATTTATACTCTACCTGAAACAAATCAGGGTTTGCTCTTGTCCCCTCTCTACAATAATTTAAGAAGGCTGCTGTATCGATATTTTATAGTACTTAGACTTGACACTGAAATGCACAGTCTGCATGTACTGACATACTGTGGCACACGACACCTAATTTAAAGCAAGTCATGTTGAGTTTGTTGGGTTCTGCATTGTACATTTTCATATTCACCTACATTTCTAGTTTAAGAGCTTCAGTAGTGAGGAACTGATAGAGTAAAAAAAAAACTTTGGATGTCTCCCGCAGCCTATTTACATGCAGATTTCATGGTGGCTTAAAAATAAGCAAGTCTGGATCTTACATAGGATTCTTTTAGGGCTGGGAACCGTAATGACATAGAATGTTGTGACAAGCTTTTGTTATTAGATATATGTCCACAACCACCACAAGAAGATGCTCATCATGTTCATTGTATCCCATTCACTGTGATGGGACTGAGGGGCACAAGGCCACTGCGGCACTCCAGTGTCCCCCAGAGCAGAGTGCTAAGTAGGGGAGAGCCACATGCCCCACCACCTGTCCAAAGCCTGCCACCTCATCTGCTCTAGTCTACTCACACATAAGATAGAAATGATTTTTGCCACTTCAATCAGGACATTTCCTAATCACCAGCTTTCAATCTCAGATGAGAAAACAGATATCCTGGTTCAAAACTGTGCAGCAACTTCATTGCTCTTTAATTTTGCATAGTCCCCCTGAAGCACTTTGCTACTGA
Organism: Heliornis fulica; assembly: GCA_013399135.1. Classification (NCBI taxonomy): domain Eukaryota; kingdom Metazoa; phylum Chordata; class Aves; order Gruiformes; family Heliornithidae; genus Heliornis; species Heliornis fulica. Next base: position 792,116 of record VXBZ01007326.1, on the reverse strand, counting down.
ACAGCCTTTAATATGATTTGAAGCAGATACCACTCCAGGGCTTTCTCATCTTCATCACTTGTTTGTTTTGACCTTGACATTTATTCAATTAGAACTGATTTGCCAATCATGCACAACCCTTCCTAAAGTTCGTTTCCATACACCAGTGAATAGGCCCATTCAGTTAGCACTGATCTTTCCACATGCCCAAAGTAACAACCTACAAAACCGAGGAGCATACAAAATAGCCAAGGTGCCTGTCACAAAGCATCTGCTATTTTCTTTCCTATCACTGCCCTCAGTAAATGAAAATGAAGAGGATCTGTAAAATATCTGTTGGAAAATAATCAGCTCCAACACAGCCTAACACTGTCAGATTAATCAATTCCTTGAAACTTGCTTCAGTGAAGGAATGCCTCAAGTTTGGGAAAGCAGGATTCATCCATCCCCTGATTATCACATCAGCTCCTCTGCATCTGGAGAAGAGAGGAGAGCAAAGAGTCCCTATCACATCTCTGTCACACGCTCAGTGCTGGGAGAGGAGGACTTGTTAAGATTGTCAAGTACCATTCACGAATTTACGCCTGTGGAGTTGTTCCTCCTGGAAGAGAACCAAATAACTCATACTTTCTGAAAATTGCTTATGACAGCTTTTCAGTCTGCTTCAGGCTGGCTCTCAGTGATGATTTGTATTTTCATATACTCCTCATACATTAAGAAATTTACACCTGTCAGGTCCTGACAGAGTGTCGCCATCTTCAACCTTTTCAGGGAAAATTCTTTGCTTGCAGACATTATCCAAATAAGTTTCTATCAGAAGTCTGTGTGACATAACAGGTGGAGGTATAAGAAATATGCAGCAGACAAGCAGAGAATTTTAATGAGAGACAGGGACTTCCGAGCTAGTATAAAAGGGATGGAAATTACAATACTGATCCCTGACACTTTAAAGTGCACATGAAGCCCATGGGTAGTTGTTAGGAGAAGACATAAATGCTGGTTACAGAACTTTTTTTACCACTCGAGTTGAGATCAGAATTTTCATTCCTTTTTGAGGAATCATGCTTGGGGTCAAACTGCAGCTCAGTTAACACAAGTCTTCATAAATAAGCGGGAGGATGGTCATTCCTGCTGGTGTGTTTGCTGGTAGCACAACAAATGTTTGTTCACCCAGACACAGAGAAGACTGCATCATGCGGGAGGTGCAGGGGGGACCCCGGGTGTTCAAGTAAGCTCAAACCCCTCCAGGATGCTGACACCTGGAAAGATGCTTACTACTCATCGCAAAAATATTACACCTTTGAGAAGCTTTCAGAGAAAAATTGAGCTTTGTGGGTCAAGTTTAGTGCTATAGCAAGTAACAGTGTGCTAAACCCAAGTATTTGGGTGAGAAGACCCATTAGCAGTGCTGCCTGCTCACGGAATGTGGCCACCACCACCCAGTCACAGTGGCTCCTTTAACAGGTTTGCATGTGTTCACAAATCCTTCCTTTCACCTCCCCCTTCCTCCTACCCCAGGATGATTCACTCTGTGACTGTGCTCTAAATACTACATTTTCACAAGGGAGACAGAATTTACAGGAAGGCAGGGTGACATGCTGGTGGGAGGCCGTTGGGGTGGGAAGTTACATCATTGCTTGTGTAAGAAAAATAGTGTGGGATGAGTGTGACCATCAGGTCGAGGGAGGTGATTCTGCCCCTCCACTCTTTGCTCAGTAGACCACATCTGGAGTACTGTGTCCAGCTCTGCAGACCCCAATACATGAAAGACATGGACCTGTTGACATGAGACCAGAGGAGGCCAGAAATATGATCAGAAGGCTTGAGCACCTCTCCTATGAGGACAGGATGTGAGAGTTGTGCTTGTTCAGCCTGGAGAAGAAAAGATTCCAAGGGGACCTTACAGCACTAGTATCTGAAGGGGTTCTAGAAGAAGGCTGAAGAAGCACTGTTTATAAGGGTGTGTAGAGGTAGGACCTGGCATAATGGCTTTAAACTAAAAGGCAGCAGATTTAGATTAGACCTAAGGAAGAAATTCCTCACCATGTGGTTGGTGGGGCACTGGCACAGGCTGCCCACAGAGGTTGTGGCTGCCTCCTCCTTAGCAGTGCTCAAGACCAGGCTGGATGGGGCTTTGGGTAACCTGGTCTAGTACAGAGTATCCCTGCCCATGGTGGGGAGGTGGAACTATGTGGTCCTTGATGCCCCTTCCAACCCAAAACATGCTGTGATTCTATGACTGGGCAAGACCACAGCTTGTCAGCTTGCTGCGTGTCAGGAGCTGACATAATTTGGTGTGGTAGCATGGGTAAGGGTAGTAAGCATCCCTCAGGGTTTGTTTCCTACCTCCTTTGAGTGCTCACTGAATGAAGATCAAAAGCAGGATGACCAGAGAGGGCTCCTTGTTTCCTTCCCACATGGCAGCAGATAGATGAAGGGGTCAGCAGTGTTGGCAGTTTTGTATCACAGCATTCAGCAGCAGGCAAAAGAAAGAGCGCCCACAATGTTCTCCTGTGTCATCCCCACCCCACACACCCCTCTCTGAGTGTTTTTACCTTAAAAGGTAAAAGAAAAGAAAGAAGATGTTGCAGCTGGCAAAGGACTGTGGGCAGCACCACACCTCTCCTGGCTTCCTTCCTAGGACAGCAAACATTTGTATTCTCCATAACATCGTAAAGCAAGTTATTCCACAACCGTCCCTGCTGTAACTAACCATAGTAGCACTCCTAGGCAGTAATGCTTAATTACTATTGCTTTTACAGTTTAATAAATGGTTGGATTACCAATGCTAAAAAGACACAATTTGTCAACTGTAAATTAATGTTATTCAAATTAACTCTGGACCATAAAGAGGGCTTTTAATGTCACTCATCCATTCAACATTTACTGCCCCTTTTTTTTTGTAACTAATGTGCAAACTGCTGAATTACTGTATTTCTTTAATCTTTTTTAATTCTTTATGACTCGGTACCTTCTGTTGTACTTTAATGATCTATCATGCCCAACTCTTCCGAATAAAGGGCTCTCTTAAAAGAAAAGGCCTGGTTAACCAATCAACTGATTAATTTTCCTCCTTGTGCAACTATTACTGCAAGCCTTTCTTCTCCCTTGACTGCAGAAGAAACCAAACCTCCCATAATGTGTATTAGCTCTGGAACCACCACCCACCGCTTCAGCTGAGTGCGCAAGATGTCTAGTTTCCATCCAGTTTTAAGGTAAGTGTAGTGTAACGCCCATCCCCACGCTGCCCGAGTTAGAGGCGGCACTCACATGCTTGCCTGAAAGTTTCCGAAAAGGTCACTTCAGTCCTAAAGGCATTCAAATCAACCCATTAGAGGCACTCAGCTGCTGCTGGCATTATCTTTTCCAAAAGGCCACTTTTAAGTTCAGGCTACCGAAAGCAAACTTCACCTTAGTTCATCCAGAAAATGCTTAGCAAAATTAAACTTTTTGTGTGTTTGTGTTTGTGTTTGTGTGTGAAGATTTCCCAAGTTCATTGGCACAGTGAGATAGCCTTTTAATGAGAATGCTGCTTTACCTAACTGGGACAGTTATGTCATCCCACGCAAAAAGAAGCTTTTGTTTCACGTCTAACGTTTCGTTGCAAAACTTCACAGAAGAGCAGTTGTCTCCTCAAAAGATGGAAGTTGCCAAATACTGATGTAAGGGGTAATACATATCTAAACACATATATATATAAATAAATACAAAATTATCCTGTATCAAGTGGCTGTTTGCAATTAATTTAATTAAAAATTAATAAATATTTTGTAAGTGGAGGCAGACTTTCTATTCTAAGATACGGCAGTCTGTCAGCCATGGCACAGCTGACAAACACCTGCTCTAATTCTATATACAGCATAAACCCTAATCATTTTGTCATTCTTGCTCATCTAGGGGGGAGCCTCATTGCATGATCTGAGGTTGTGCTGATATAAAGGCTGGAAGGAAGTGGAGGACACCACCTGCCTGACCTGTTTGTGATGGGCCGTGAGGAGCTGGATCCCCCCACACCTCTTCTGATGCCGTTGTGAGAAAACTCTGGAAAACATTTTGAAATTTGCCTGAACAACATGCAATAACAAAATGGATAAAGGTAAAAGGATATGTAAACAAAACAAAGCAAGCAACAAAAGAAGCTTCAGTAACTCGATCACTTTTTTAAAAAAAAGTTAAATCTTCATTTGTAACAGGGAATGAAACTTCCTTGTTAATGTCTTACATAGACAGTACTACACCAGGAAAAGTCCCAAACACAACAAAGATAAAAAAAATAACACCCAAACAAATCCACAAACATGCAAGAGAACTGAATGAAATGAAAAATATGGGCAAAACACACAATGAGAATAAATCCAGCTATGGGCAAATTAATTCTAGCTGAGAAAAGAGTCAAATGACCAGAAGTCTGTAAGACACTTCTGACACAGAAGTCAAAAGTGAGTATTCCAAATGAAGTGATAGTTTGTGAGAGCAACTGGTGGGGCATGCTTGTCATATGGGAGTGCAAAAGTCCACGTTGGTCACTATTAGTGAATGATTGGTGCATATTTACATTGCAGCAACACTCACTTCTTTTTAATAACATTCTGTTTCACTGAAAACCTGCTTCTGGTTTCTGAAAGAGATGAGCTTCCTTCCCCCTCCCAAAATACCAAAACCAAACGCCCTAGAACAGGTATAGTGCAGGAGTTTGAGAGGGCTCAGTTCACCTTCACAGTCTGAAAGGCAGTCTGCAAGCCATCAGGATGAAAGGCAAGATATAAATATAGCTTGTATGTTTTGACTCAATCTAGACAGATTTAAATCAATCAAAGTAAAATTTTGTTTAGCTAGGACTAAATCCGCAAGTCCTCCATTCTGGTTTCTCCTCCACTTTGTTACTTAAGTTCACCTACTTCATTATGTTGTGTATCAATGCAACTGTACAATTCCCAAGCATTAACAGTTTTTTCAGATTTGTGGGGTGTTCTTAATTTATATTTCATGGTGCTTCTTAAGCTTTTGGCAGCTTAAAAAAAAATTACTCAGGCAGCAATTTAACAGTAGCTGATCATCCCAAATTACTCGTGTTTCTATCCAACTGATTCCATCACACTATACACAGTAACTGACAATTATTATCTCTGCAGAAGAAACAGACTGATAAATGGGGAAATGAGAAATAATAATTTATTTCAGCATAGTATCATTAATTATCATAAGCTAATTGAAAATGTTGGGGTTCGGTTTTGGGTTTGTTTTTTTTTTCCTGGGTTTTTTTTTGTTTGTTTGTTTTTTTGTTATTATTGTTTTGGTTTTGTTGGTCACTTTTAAGAAGCCTACCAGACAGCTGAAGTAGGTTTGAACAGAATATTGCCTCAATGCCAAAAATCATGAACAACATCCTTCATTAGTGAGCTTATTAGGTGAATCACTGGAAGAGAAGAGCAATCCAAATCAGTGTTGTAAGCATCCCAATTTAAATCTGATTCCCTGATGGAAAGCAACTTGTTTTCTCCCAAAGTCACAAAGACCCTTCATGCTGCAGCCAGAATAGATGCAGGACAGCCTGGCAGTACCATTCCCTCCTCAGAGGCAGAGACAGCCACGTGCCCTAGCGACTGCTTGATCTCCCAGCGCAAACCAAGCAAAGCATCTTGCGCTCAGTGCTCCCGCCATTTCCTTGCTGAAATGCCATTGAATGACAGGCTGTCAGTCATTACAATTGGATGCTTGAAACCAAGAGATGCCCGCCTGCTAATGGGCTAGACAGTGCCTGCAAGGGGCAAACCACAAGTGACAGACTCATTCCTTGAAAACACAATGTATCATAGGAGCAAGACAGGGAGACCGCGCTGGTGCTGCAGTGGGGAGCTTCCCCATAGCCACCATCATACTGAGAGCATGTAAAGAGTCCTGGTCCTGGGAGATACCATATTGCCCTGCCCTGGTGTGCAAAGAAGTGCCTGCCAGCAGCAGAAAGAAAATTTGTCGCATGCGCGTGTTTCTGTAAAACATGACATGGTACATGGTGACCATTTTACCTCATCTTGAAATACAGTTGTAAATGTAAAATCAGCATGCTACTTCTTCACACATAACCGGTTGCTTCTCATTAATGTTCCAATCAGGCGCAATGTTAACAGAAGGCATGGGAGAAGCTGAGGGTCCAGGTACAACATGCAACTCACGATGGACAGCCTACAAAATAAGGGGGATATCTGTGTGGCCAGTTTGTGTGTTGAAAATAAGAAATCTGATTCGCCACTTTACACCTCCAGAGTTATGCCAGTTAGGCTACTGGGAAGTTCTCCTAGACCACATTGCCAAAACTGTACTGCAATGCCACATCTTCACTGCTTACAAAATTAAATGGATGGTTTTGGAGAAAGACGAAGAAGAACACAAGGGTGATGTAACCTTTATCATCTTTAGTGATATTTTCATATTTAGGTAAAATTGTCTGACACAAGTCAAGTCAAATTTAGATGAAATATATATTTAAAAAAAAAACAGGAAAAAGAAGAGAGAAAAGACTGTAACAGGGCCTGGGAAGCCAGCATAGGACTACCAGTACTACTTCAGGATTAAGTCTTTGAAGGAACATAAATTCACAACTGAGGATATTCACATTTATCCATACCTAATAGTTCCAGTGTCCATCGTTCTGCTCAGGTCAAAACTACACAGGAGATTACTCACCTTTTTACCTGCAGTCTGCTCAGGTCAAAACTACACAGGAGATTACTCACCTTTTTACCTGCAGTGTTTTGTCTGTTCTTCAAGATTTCTTCAAACAGATTTATACTAGAACTTGCTCCCTGACAGATATAAAAGTCTTTTCATTGAAGGCAACACAGATTTTTACGTGGAAATACTCACTGCGTCTGCTATGTCATACCTGGATATTCATTTAAGGGGTACAGAGCCCATTTTTCTTGCCTGTGTTAAGCAGCTAAAAAATGAAAACTATTTGTCCCTCAACAAAGAAGATCTCAAGCAGCTGGAAGAATTCTTCAGAGTCTCTCTCTCTGCCCTTAACACTAAAAAATGAAAACTATTTGTCCCTCAACAAAGAAGATCTCAAGCAGCTGGAAGAATTCTTCAGAGTCTCTCTCTCTGCCCTTAACACAAAAAGAGGACTACTAACATGGATCAACCATTAGTTCCTTCCTTGACTTTCATGCCACTGACACTGAACAGCACATGGTTTTAACAAATGGAGAAGCAGGAGAATATATAACAGAAGTCCGTAAACCCCCTGGGTACTTGAACAAACTACACATTTGCCAGAGGAGAATAGGAAGCTCTTGCTGCTGAGAGTCGAGCCATCAATTCCTGAGGTATAGATGCCTTCAGTGACAGCAAGCCCTACTCTCATGGCTGGGTAGACAACCTTTCTAATGTGAGCCTCTGTTCACCACTGGATCTGCAGCCAGGCAAGCGTGACACCTCTGCTCCTCCTCCTAACTTCTCAGAGAATCAACAGAGAGGAGTTAACAAACCAGGGAATGGCAGAAGAATGGCTCTAATTTGGGGATATCAGCATTGCTCAATAAAACAGCGCTCAGCAGGCACAGTTACTGGGAAGGAGAAATTATTTGAGGTATAAAAATACCAGACTGTTTCTTCTTGTAGAGCACACAAGTATTTGGAAAGCAAAATATGATACCCTCTAAGGTTGATGAAAGAGAGGAAGGAGAAAATACTAACATTTTCTCTTTCCCAGGAGCCTGCAGGGCTGTCACAAGTCTGCTAGAGTATGCAGAATACTTAGGTATGCAGAGGAATCCACAGCTGAAAACTTCATTGAAATACCTACACTTCTCTTAGTTCTTGAAACAGAAACTGCTCAGATGTGGTCTTCCTCAGCAAGCTTTTTCACTGCTGCAGTCCTTAGAAATTTTATTTCTCTGCCTAGCACATGTCTAGTAGTTGGTTTCTTCCAAACCTCGGGACAATACAAATGCCTCTGATGGAAATCTTCACAAGGTGAGTTGTATCTACTGTCTTTTCAGGAGAAGGGGGTTTTACAGTTAGACGTTCTCAGGAGGAAATACAGTGTGAAAAATACAGATGGACAACAGTTTTTCCCTCAGAGTTTTAAGTACAGATCAAAACATGCCATGTACTTAAAGGTAATAGAGGAATTACGATCAAAATGCCTGTGTCTTTAGCCCATACATTTTTTACGCTTTGCCCTGATTGAAATGATAATCATATTTTTGAGTCGGATCCCTGTTTAATATCAAAAGAATCAATCTTCTATTCTTTCCATCTAAAATGGACGTGTAACTGTTAATAGGAGATTCAAAGCAAGCAGCAAGTTGCCATTTGTCATTTCTCTTTTAAGCACCAAACAAGTGACTGGCAACTGAAAAAAAACGGATTACACAGAACGCTGGCACCAGCTTCATTTACACTTCTGGCCTCTACACAATGGTTGCTTTCTGATTACAGAATCATGGACTGAATAAAATTATTTGCCAATCACTTTTCAAATTCTTCCTCCAAAACCACTTACACCTTCCTTTCTAATATATTTTCAATTAAATATACCAGGCTTTTAATTCAATTGTAAAATTATGAATCATATCTTTTTGCTGAGAAAGCTAAGAAGCACATGCCTAAAAGTTTCTAACAAGCATTTCTACCGTAGCAAAAAGAAGACATACTATCTACATAAAGCTAACTACTGACAGCAGACATTTTCACGACAGTATTTTCAGAGAGATTTTTTTTTTTCCTCCCTGTGGCAAGTTTCTGTGGTCACTGAATATTTCTTTCACCAGACTAATATGTAAGTTTCTGTCTTTCTTTGTCTGCTATTTCTGCTCTGTCAAACCTAGTAATGCTCACTTTATTGCTAAAGTCTTATAAAAAGAAACAGGTTATCCAAAAAGGAAACATTATGGTCTGTCCCATTAAACACAGTAAAACTTTAAATCTCACATAAAAATAGGCCATCCAATTACATGGTAAAAGCGACATTTTTTTCATTGTCCAGTACACAATATATTTACAGGAAAATTACCAGAAACCCCTCAGCTGTATCAGAACTGAACCTTATATTTAGATGCAGTCATATATTACTGCTGATAATGTGATGTCAGTGAATAGATTGGAATTTTTCACTGTCCTTTATCAAGATAAATTGTTCTGTCAATAGCAAATGGCTGGCAAGTATTAACACTCTGCACACTATATGACTTTTCATTCCAAGCAAAAATTGTATTTAATGCTTTTGCACAAAATCTATGGCCGTGACTATCCCTATTACCTATTTAACTACCTTTTAAAAGGAGGATTTATTTCTGCAAATTAGGACCTGGGTAACAAGACGGTATCATGCATCATAAACTTTAAGTCAATACAAGGCAGGACACTTGCAATTCGAACGAGGAAATACCTTAGTCTCATCATTTGGTCATCCAATAGCATTATCAAACTGCAGTGGGAGCAGCTGCTCAGAGCAGAACTTTATCTTGGCACTCTTCCACCTACACCACCATCGCATCCCACAGTAGCAATTTGCTCATTGGCCTATTACTTTCAATAGGTATTCCAGTAATTGGCTATTTCACACTTGCAAGGCTTGAACTGGCAGGGTGCAAAGGGCAGGCAACCAGACTGTCAGGGTCCTGCAAGCCAGTCGTCCATCAATTATCGTCAGCTTTTACAAGAATGAGCAAATGCTCTGAAACCTTGTTGACTTGGATCAGCTTTTCTACGAGCGTAGCTTATCCCCAAACCATGTTAAGTTCCTATCTGAAGAATGAGGAGGTTGCTANTTCTGCAGCCACCTGCTGTCCTACACCCACTCCATGTGCCAAGAAACACGCAAAGCAGACAAATATAGTTTGTTTTGCAAATGAAGACTTCAAAGGAAAATTGGTTCTGCGTACAGCAGCCTGGAAAGGCTGGGCATACCTAAGCCACAGGTATCTGAGACAAAATGTTCTACATCCACATTTACGACAGAGAGAAACACAGGTGGAGGAAACCCAGGGTTAAAGCATTAACCTGTTCTAAACCCAGGTTAGAAAGTTAGAGCTAATCACTTCTCTGCTTCAACCCAACAGCCTGAGACGCTCCATTTGCAACAAATTCAGATGTGAGCTCTCGTGTTTCCCACAGCATTGTATTCCGCATCCTTCCCTGTCATTGTTTTTCATGTGACTATTTAAAAAACAAAAATGCATACAACACGTTTGCTAATCTTATTGCCTATTCCACTGATGTCCCAATCCTCGGTAATACCATTTAGTCTGAAGTGGCTGGGTCTTGTTATCTATCAGGTTCTTGTACAAACAACCTAGAAAACTCCTTCCCAGAGGCCAATTTGATCTGCTGACCAGCTGATGGACAAATTGGTCTCTTGTCAAGCAACTACGTACCTTGAGCAAAGTAACCAACCCACAGATTTTTAAAATTAAACAAACTAAGATCTATTATATGTGCTAACAAAATTCCAAGTAACTTAGAAAAAAAAAATCACATACTTGTTAAAAGCAAAGTGATTTAGAAAGCTGCTAAGGATGTTCAAAAATCAATTCCAAACTTCGAGAGGACATGACTAAGGCTCTTAATAAATCCACCTCCAAATGGATCTAAGAGTTACACACCCTTACTAGTTGAATAAATGAAGTGACACTGAAGCATATCTAATTGTAATACATCACAAGATAATCTGTCAAGCCCCAAGTGTTCAGGTCCTGTCACCCTTCTTCATCCATTATTTATACACAACCTTCATTGCCAGTGAAATCCCTATGAAGTACAGCTTGGCATCCAGATGCAGCTGTTTAGCCACTCAGCAGATACAGTCAAGAATCAAACCTGTACAAACTGTCCAAAACAGCTGTTATTCTGTTGGAGAGAGAGTTCAGAAAGGAACAAACACGCAGAAGCCACAACCATTTTCTGCTTTGCTTAATGGACTGGAGAGTTACGCACAAATGTGTCTCTGTAGTGGACACTGTGGTATGTCCTGCTGCCAAAGCTTGCTTTATATCTGCTTCAAGCTGCTACCTGGGGCTCTGCTAGCCTTAATTTCTTTACCTGTTTTAGACAGGAAGGCTTGTGGAGAAACATCTCAGTGCACTTAATGGCATCTGCTGTGGTAATAGGCAAGCAAACTAACTGAGCAGTGCAGTATTTGTTACTCCAAACTTGCCAAAGATGTGTGAAGGGCAAAGAGTTAGACATATTTACATACATTCATGATCCAGAAAGTCTCAGTTCAGCAGCAGCTGCAGCAAAAGGCAATCCTTCCCTGTTAGCCCACTCAGCAAGCACAACTCTGCTTTGCATCCTGCTGAGAGTGATGGGTGGTTTGCAGGGGAAGCCTCTAGAGCAAGAGCTGGGCTGGGGATTTTTCGCTGACTCTCATTTTAGTAACTGAAGTCACAAATTCTTATGTGACAACTGAAGTCACAAATTCACCATATTACTGCGGAAGAAACAGGGGTTCCTCCCCTTATTCTGCTTCTTTCCCCAAAACACACCTTTTAAACCCAAGAATAAAGATGCACATTTCATGGTACTTCAGCGGTTTGAGTCAGGACCTCTGCTTCACTCACAAGGCCGCAGTAACATCCCCAATCTGCTTCAGGCATGCAGCACTAGAAAATTAAAGGTCCTGTAAAGTACATGCCTATATTCCTCCCACAGCCCAATTAAAGGCTTTATCATTTGTCAATAAAGTGCCAAATAAAAAAAGGTATCCTCCAGATAAGGCAGCTGTTGCCATTTGGCTCTGGTGAGCCTTTATTTATGTTCCATAAGTTTGCAGCATGAAAGTTGCTGATAGGCCATGTGCATTATTACAAGATGCCCCATGGAAACTGCTTGTGTCCCCAGGGCCAAATCCTCAATAGCACACATCTTTTCCAGGAGGCAAGCAGCCTATTCACACACGGCATGACTCGCCTTATCGCGTTCTGCCTTTGTAGCTCTGAAACAGCAGACACTGCCTCCCCGCTGACAAAGCATCCCCCATCCTGCAGCCACCATGGACCTCGGTCCCAAGGAGATACCTGCTCCGGCTGCCTCTCTGTATGATAGCTGCTGTGGCCAGGGATGGCCAGAGACAGCAGTAAGGTTTTTCCTTATGTACTCAAAAGGAGAGTGGAGCAGGCTGCTGAGGAATACCTCCATCCTGCTGAGAGTCACTCTCACTTATTCCTAGGCTAAGAAGGTTGGCTGCTGTTGTCTCTGATGCCCACACTCCCTCCTGCTGGCTCAGCAGCAACTGCACAGACCTGAAGCCTCTCTCTTTTTCCTCATCACTCATTTGCATTGACTTAATTAAAACATGGTTTCTTTCTTTTTTTTTTTTTTTCAGTGCAAAGAACAATGGCTTATGAGCTCTTCCCATGGCTGTGTGTTTTCATCTCTAGGAATGGTAACAGCCCTCAGGAAGCGAGCCATTAAGACATCAACACAGCACTCCCATGGCTTAATGTGTGTAATTCTCTCCCTTTCCCCATCTTTTTTAATTTCAGGCACTTCCTACTTCCTATTTGGGCTTCTGAGTGATATGAGTGCGCAATTAGTGAAAAAAGACATTAACACCTACAAGGCACTCTTCAGATGTCAAAAAAAATCAACCTATGCAATTCTGCTCACTGTTTCTTGTAATTACAACATTAATTTCTTACTTTTGGGGAAAAATAAAATTCCTGCATTTCAGAGATGATGGCGGAGCTAAAAATTAATTTAGGATGATAATGCTACATGAAAATAAAAACCTCTTCTGATTGAATTTCAAGGACTCTTCTGTTTAACTAGCTTCAAGAGTCCTTTTTTTGATCATAATAAAATTATTTGCCATATGGTTCAGATGCTTGTGATCCTCTCTCAATGAGAGGATTATGCATGAGATATAATGCCTACTGTAGCTGCAGCCAAGCACACAGCTGGCTCTGATAATGCCAACAAATGGCTTCATCTATCTCAATGTCACGTAGGAGCTGGTGCGATGAGAATCAGCCTAGAGTACAATTAAAATCTACATCATCTGTGAGAAAGGTGATGGAGGTTCTGACATCAGAGCTGTGCCAGATTCATCCTCTTTCCATTGTAACAGAAGAAACATGCTGCCCCTTTCACCCTGTCACACTAATGATGTGCTTTGCACATCCCTTCCTGTGCACATTAAAGGTAGTAAATCAGGGAGACTCCTATTTAAAAGCTTCACCTTTATCTGACATTCAGTAACGAGAACAATTTCTAAATTTAAGTTAAGTGTATTCCTTGCTCCCCTCTCTGCGATGAGATAATGCCATTTGAAGTCTGCGAGTGAAATATGTGTAGAGGAGTTTATGATCCATATGGCCCAAAACTGTGACAGTATGCAAGAATTTCCTTGTTTTAGTTCCACAATATTGTCACACTAATAAAACCAGGCTCACACATCCATTTCTTCCACCAAACCACATTTTACTGCCAAAATGGCCATAATTCACAACAAACAAGCTTGATATCAAAGACACTGATGAAGCTCCTCTTTTAGGGTTTTAAAGCTAGTGGGGGATTTGTACAATGATTTTGTTTTATTGTTATATTCATTAAAGGGAAAACCCACAAATATGTTTTATTAGCATTTTCAGTGACTTAACATAAATATAAGACGTAATTACTTATGCCTGGCTCTCAAATTTTATTACAAGCCAGGGCTCTATTAAAATATTTTAAGCCTTTGGATGTCAGAAATGTAAAAGCTTGTCTGGCAGAAGATGGAAAGACACTTGCTGATTCTGTTTACTCCTTTCTGTCAATTTAGCTGCATCAGTTTGTGTGGCACTGTGCAAATGGTATTGCTAATCAATGCAACATAGGCACTGGAAAATGAAGATACGCAGGTTTACACTCACTCATGATCTTCACTGGGTTTGAGATGTAATCAGGGTCTATTTAAAAATCTTTAATCACACAATATACATGCAGACCATTTCCAACTATCTCCTCCTGGTTAGGACTCGTCTAAGTTCCAGTGCATGGCCCCTAATTACACTGATAAACGTCTTCTTAAACACTTGTGTTTTTGTGCTAAATAAGACAAAACACAGAGCACCTGACTTTCCACTGTGTTGCTCCAGTTTCATGCTATGTGTCATAATGTTGTTAACACTATCATAAAATCGATGATATGCAAATATTGAAGTATTATGTTATGAACCCAAAATCTAAATACAGGAACGTAACTTTGAGCCTCTCTCCATCTGAAAATGAGCACTTTGTTACTTTCTGTTAAGCGGTGGTGATAACAGAAGGCTTTGCCTACACACCAGCCTGCACATCTGTAACAACATTGCTCTATTAAGTTGATTTAGAGAAAATGACAGCAACATCCTCTTCCAGAAGAGCTTACATGGTACAAGCTTTGCAGAAACACTGAGCTGACCAAAAATCTACTGTTTAATACAGCAAAAATTATAAAAATTATATTTTAAACAACTGATAGTTTCTAAGGAATACTTCAGAGAGCTGATGTCTCTAAACATAGCAATGGAAACCTTGCACCTCATGTAAAACATCACTGCTCCCAGAGTAGAAAAAAAAAGAAGAAAATCTCAGAGAGACTTTTATTGCACTTGCTATGTCTTTTCATAGCTTAACTTATCCAGCTACATGTAAATCAAATAGAAAGCTGTGTGCCAGGGCTTCATGCTTCATTGAATAAATGTTTGAGCTCTCAGCTTTCATTCATAGTATTTTGTGGGGGTTTTTTTATCTCCCCAAATAGTAACAGCTGGTAAGGGCATAACTGTATAACCATTTGTAATTCAGGTTAGCACTCTTCACACCAAAAAAAAGATACCTTTGAAGATAAGACACTTGCAATTATATCCAAGTTCAGGTTCTCTTCTTTACCTGAGTAAGTAAACACATAGTAGCCTACATCCAAAGTTGAAAATTAACTGCATCAGCTCATAAAAGCAGCCAATCTGAATGACAAATTGTCATTTTCAGTACAAATTTCAATAGCTCTGAAATAAATAAGTCAAGCCAAAGGTAAAAAAGCAAGAATTCATAGTATTTGTAAAGCTGACAAATATCCTCCAAAATGAAAAAACCTCCTCTTGTGAGGTTAAAATGGCATTGGAAACTATCCATGCATTTCCTCTACACCTCCAAAAATTATACTGCAGCTTCCTCAATTCACCTTGACAGAGCAAGATACACACTATATAGACACCTCTGCAGAGCACCCACAAATCCAAAAGTCTAAGAAAATTTTACATATGCAGAAATTTAAAATCCTGATATACAATCCTGAAAATAAGAATTCAGGTATTGGATTTTAAGAAACAATCTTAAAATAAGAGAAATAACAGTTTCAGAAACCTAAATGTGGGAGCTTTCTAATTGCAGTAGAAAATCATGTTGGCTAAATGTAGCTCTTTAAAAAAGACACGAAAGTTATAATGCAAACAAAAGTGTAAGAGGGACACAGGAAAACAGACCACCATCCTCCCATATGAAAAATTTAGAGCTCAATTAAAACCGCACTGATTCAGTGACTCAACTAGTTCATAATACTGATAAAATTTTAATTGGAAATCATAATGCACAATTTATAGAAGTGAGATTTCAAAAATTTGTCTCTGGCAAAATGCAAACTCTTGATGGTGCGTGACTTGGCCTAAGCCATCAATGTATTTTAGTATGTAACATTAAATAGTGCCCAGTGGTACAATAATACTTCAAAGAAATTAAGACAGAACTAAGCATTAGGAAGAGACAGAAATGAAGAAAAAAGGAGATGCAATTGACTGCAGGGATAAATGTTATGGTAATTCAGTCCTTTAAGATTTGAGTATGCTTTTACCTTCTCAATCTAACAAAAGTGAATTCTGAAAGCTATCACACATTCTGCCAGACTCCTGAACTTCCAGTCTTTCAAATAATCAGGCTTAGAAAAAGACACATTAAAAAGTTTGTTTTCTTCAATAAAAAAACCCCAAAACTGAAAGATAAGTTTGTTAAACACCCCCATCCCCAACATACACACATACAAAAGAACAAAATCTAACTTTAGTTCTTGAATTATTCAGTGAAAATAGCAGAAAATTGAGTGAAAATATATAAAGATGCACAGATAAGCCAGTACCAGACGTGAAATATTAACAAAACCCTATTCTGAAATGAGACAGATTACTTATTCTAAGAAGACATTGTAGAGCCCAAACTCAGAATGTGGCAATACCTCCAAGACACAATAAACTAGTCCACTAGTGAAGCAATGAGACTGGAGAGGAGAAATCACAAAAAAAGCTATCACATGTGATGTTCTTTCTATTTTTCCTGTACTTGTCAAATCTCCTCAGCTGTGATGTCCTGTGAACTTACTGTACTAAGTAATTCGTAAGCAACAAATTATAGAGAGGCTGCTTCTTATCTTGGCACGTTGAGTAGTCCCAATTCGTTTTCTGCTAACTCACTTTCAAACATCCAAAATGTTTTGTTATAAGGTTTTAACATTGCCACTGCTGACAGAATCCACTCCTGCACACTGCTGATCAGACAGCAGCAAGAGCTACTACAAAAGCAAACTTTTATCCATTGGGGAAAAATTGGGTTTTTTAAAGGGGTTTTTTTTGGTTGTTGTTGTTGTTTAAGATAAGACCAGAATTCTCTTTAGGTTGTGAAATGTTTCTTCACAGTTACTTAAATCAAAATATCTATAGGTCTGGCTTCTTAAAAGGTGGAAGAGGTTGCAATAGGAGAAGGGGTATATATGCGTTTAGGTTATAGCTCATCTCCAAACAGCACTGCTTCCTATTTTATAGATCATATCAGAATCTCATAAGAAAAGGAAGATGGGAAAAGAAGGAAGTTTATTTTTGAGCTAGCTTCAGTGCACCTTTGAGCTTTGATATTTTATGTTCATCTTCTATTTCCATTTTTCATTTTCCTAGAACCAGCTGTCTATTCATAAAGCCAGAAAGATACTGCTTAATATAGTATCAGTATTCCTGGTATGGCACTGACTGATTAGAAAAGGTTGTTGAAAAGCAAATGCATATATGTAAACGTTTCTTTATATTAAATGGAAACATTCCAAAACCTCAAATGATCCATGTGAAATTTTAATTATAACTTAACAGCTGTTTGAGCTAATTGAAGGATATCAGAAAGGTGATTTCCTTCTCATTGTAATTAAAGAGTTAAGCCTAATTTACTGTTGTCAGAACAAGCCTAAATACCAATCTGGTCTGCTTAATTACATAAAAAGGTAAACAGGAGAACTCCAAGACAGACAACAGAGTACTTTCTCCAACCTCAACAGCCCCCACTTCATAGAAGTTGAGTTGCCCTCCTCCACCCCATCCTCCTGCCCCAAGTCCCCCTGTAAAAGAAAACAGACAAGTTTGGCAGCGATTGCTTCTGCTCTGTATCTTTTCTGGCAAGAAATGGCCAATTTTTGCACACCTTTATAGCAAGTGAGCAACTCACTCTAATTCTGTTTTGCCACCCTTTTATCAATTTTGCCCAGAAGGTATTTTAATTTCCTTGGTTTCACAGCCTTGTTTTTTAATACTGTGGCTATGCACACAGGTAAACATATGTTTTGCATTCACTTATGTGCTATTATCTAGTTGCCACCAATGAAAGAATAATGTAATACTGAATAATAAAAAATAATACTGAAATACTTGCTCGTTTATGACAACATTAACATATTTTTCTATAACTGAAGGAAAACAGAAAAAAAAATGGTTTTCATTTGTACTGCAAATATACTAATATATGCTTTCTATGCTTTTTTCCATGCATTAAATACAGCGGTACTGATAACAAATACAACCTTTCCAAATGTACCTGAACAAAAATTAAATTTTTTTTCTATAGCATTTAAAGTTCAAAGATTTTGTTTTCTAAACAGACAACATGTACAGATCACGGGAACTTCACCGTTCCCCACCTGCCTTGCAACACAACTGCCTTTAGTGAAAAGAAGCATGAAAGGTTTACAAGACATAAACCATGGCTATAAGTGTCAGTATATAGAGTTAATTACTAAAGTACGAATTATATACATACACATATGTGTGTATATATAAAATATATACAAGAACATTTATATTTATATATAAATATATAAAAGAAAAATTACTATAGTACTTTATCTCCAACACATACCAACAAACAAAGAATTCCAAAGTGGTATCTTCAGACACAAGGGCAGAAGTGATGATGAGAGATGAGTGAAAGAGTACAACCTGTGAAGGACATGCCCCTGAAGAAAAAAGTTCATCTGTGTATTTAATTTGCAGCACACCTGAAGCTCTGCATTGCTTACATGCAATCAGCCATCTGACCCAAAGGAAAACGAGCAGTAGGACTGCAGGAGAGTAAGAAGCAGCTCCACTACACGGCATGTCAGCAATAGAGCATCAGGAAGCCAAATGAAAAGTAACAAAATGTTCATAGATGTTTGGACCATTCAGGTCAAAGAAGCTCCAGTTTCATATGGAGGATGTTTCAGATGTCTTCAACAAAGCCAGTGCTTGTGGGCACAAAGAGAGGTCAAGCAGTCTTAGATCTGTGGAGCACATATACGAACTGTAAGGCATCTTGTGTTAATTGTGATGTGTGTCCAGAGAGCTGCAGTTTCCAGTTCAGTTCCTTAAGGCTATTTTAAACACACACACATGCAAATTACAGAAGGAGAATCATATACTGAAAATTTCAGTGAGAAGTTTGAAGTAAGCACACTTTCTATTCAAGAATCCGTACCTTGACTCAGATCATACTCCAAGCACTACACATAGTGCTTTCATGCTCAATTAATGTGACTTAATCTGGACATAAGCAGAATATTTCTGACAACTAGATTGTGCTGGGATTCCCCTGCCTACTTGTGCTCTAGTGGTTCTCCTGACCTTGGCAAATAGCTTGGTTATTTTTCACACAACATAATTTTCTACATCTTTCTAAACAGCCAAAAAGAGACAATGTACAGAGAAGTTTATGAGAAGTTATAAAAGCTCACTTGAAACCATTTCTGACTAATTAACTTCAAAGCAGATAATAAAAAAATAGCGATTTTATTCCCCACATATTACAATCATAAATTGTATATACCATTTCAGCTGCTGTGCCCTCTCCAGAAAGCAGGGCTTAACTCCCAGGTCAGTAGGAACAGCTAAAGATGTTCCTCTCCACCTTCTTTTCACTGCTTCCTCACTCATTCATTCATGTTTGAGCCTATGCCCAGATGTGAAAAGCCTATGCCCTATTATGTGAAAAATCTTAATGCAGATTATCTCAGGAATATTTACAGAAATATTTAACTTTACAAGTAGCATCCCATTGATTCACTTCTCCAGATAAGAAGCTACAAGAATCAAATTATTTTACTACTCATCTTTCTCTGTCCTGTCAAAAGTATGCTTAACGCAATCTATGTGATGAATGTGGCCTCATGAAAAGTGGGAGGGAAAATTAATTTGGCGGGGG
>VXBZ01007326.1:688919-772671 GCA_013399135.1 Heliornis fulica | reverse complement strand
GGGGGGGGAGTGGTGGTGTCTGACAATGAAAAGATCATTTGTCATTACTGTGCTGAGCTGTGTTGGCAAATGATGAGAGCCCTGCAATATATTGTTAGACCCCAGTGGCTGCTGCCCATTTTCTGCCCCTTCCTTTAGCAAACTCCTCCTTCCTAATGCTTTGGTTCACTCTGAATGAAGGCTATTAGCGATACTAACCAGCCAGAGTGGTGAGCTTGGATGCAGTGGGGGTGGGATGTGAATTTGTAAGAACTAATTTGTCTAATGCTCGGTAACAAAGGCAAAGCGTCTGTGCTGTGAATTAATACAGCATCAATCACCGACTAACTGCTTCAGCACATGTAATGAGAATATTCTCAGGCCAACCCCATGGTCTGCACAGACAGCTGGGGAGATAATAACCTGAATGGAATTTTTATTTTAATGCAAGTCCCATCTTCAAAGCAAGCAAGAACCTAGGGAGACTATCCTTGTGTGTGTGTGTGTGTGTGTGTGTGTGTGTGTGTGTATACATGTGTATACATGTGTATACATGTGTATACATGTGTATACATGTGTATAATGTATCTGCATACACGCACATGCACAGCAACCTTTCAGAAAAAGCATAGAATTAAAATATTTCAAAACCTAATGCCTGTAACTTAGAAATATGTTCAGTTCATTGTAGTGTTCTTAGTTGAATAGCCTTTTTCTTTTAACTCTGAGTTTTTTACCTGCTCACCAAAGATGCTTTTAATGATGTACTTAGCTCATCTTCATTACATTTTTTCCCCTGTATAAATAAAGAATCCTTGAAAGCAGTTTAATATCCAGAAGAGGTGGGGTTTTTTCCTCCCCTTCATTTGCTGTTCACATTAGGAGCACATACGGAAACATATATTTTAATACTTTTACATTAAATGTAGTCACGATTTGAAAACCACATCCATTCGCATTTCTTTAACAACCACATTTACTGTGTGCATAGTAACAAGCTCCCATTGTTTTCAAAGCAGAAAAGAGAAAAGGAAATACATTTTTTGACATTAAAAAAAACTAAAAGTAATCACCAATAAAAATATTTCTCTTCCAGGATCACCTGGAACAATTTATGGGTGCACCGCACAACTTGCTTCACTGCCACCACCAGAAAGAATGAGTTTTCTTTATAAAAGGATCTGCCAGGGAGAGTTACAGACTGACAGAAAAGCCCAAAGAAGAACCTCTCCCCCTCCCCAAATAACAAAGATTTAAGGAGAAACAGAAGACAGACCTTTATTATTAAGGTGAAAACGTATACGCCATTTACAATTAAAAGATTCACCGAACTCTGCATGCTGATTGTGTGCTCCAGTGCAGCATGCCCAGCACACCTGATCTTCAGCACTCTCACCCTGAGACTGCTGCAGTACAGCAATGAGGATATTTTATCCAGTATTGATAACATGGAGAAACGCAGACCTTCTAAATCCAGACATTCCAAAGAATGAGAAGTTGTTGCAGGTCATTACCAAAGCACTCCTGTCACCCTTCCAGCTCTGCCAATTTATGTTATTACTCTGTTAAATATGCTGCTGCCTTCAGCAGGGTATGATAGCCCTAAGAGACATCTAGAATGCCTCCTAGATCAAACTGTAGGCTTTCAAGGGTGAAGGGTACACTGCCATCCTCTCTAAACGGCTCGGTATTTCACCCGTCTTGTATTGCTAGTCACAGGTTTCAAATAACACACACAAAAAATGTTTAAAACCTCTGAGTTCAAAGCAAGTTTAAGACCATACTATCCTCTTTGACAGACAAGCTCTGTGCTGCCACAAACCTGACTCTAAACTACTGTGATCCCAAGGCAACAACAAGAGAGAGTGAACAGTGGCCAAGTGTTTCCGATCATGACAGTTTTGTGAAACTATTATGAGACATTTTGGAAAAACTTCCATAAATAATATTCTATCTTGAATCTATANAAAAAAAAAAAAAAGAAGTTGTAACACCAGGAAATAGTACTTGGAGTGTCTTGAAACAGAGAATAGAATTTCCATTGCCTTTTGTTAGAGCACCAGAGGGGGTCAGAGAGACCCACAGCTGCCCAAACCAGCATACAAAGAAAACACCTTTCTGCTTTCTAGCACAGAAAGGATAATCTGCAGCCATCCTTCCTCAACAGGCTTCAGTATAAGCACTGGGAAAGGCTGAGGCTTGTGCTCCTCTGGGCAAGAGACACTGGAACTAATTGCAAGTGCAATTTAATTTAAACTCCTGTAGATAAAGCGTGCATTTATAAGGGCAGTAAAATATCCATGTGTGTACAGGAATAGCCACATGGCATTCTGACCATACTGGACACCACAGTTAAACACAGAGAAGGAGGTGGGGGGAGGAGGGTGTGCGGGGAGAAAAGGAAAGTATTACTTAGCTGTGGAGCAATTACTTACTTGGCAAGATCAATGGGGAACCATTAAACATGTACCTGAAATGCCCTTTATTGTTTGCATGTCACATAAAAAACACTTCTGATCATTTTTATACAGATGAAGTATTAAGCTTTTAGTTAGCTAATGTAAAGATACACCATTTTTACTGCTGGAGGAAGTAGTTCTTATAGTTCCAGTCTGAATTACTGGAAAACATAAGTCTCTTTTAGTTGAGATATACAATAAGCAGTGCATAGCATCAGATGAGGATAAGTCCTACAAAGGAACCATGATGCAAATACAGAATACCTTCCATTACTGTGACGGAGGAAGGAAGTAATTTACTACATCTAAATAGAGGCCACAGTACATTTTCTTTTCTCCAGCAGTTGGTAGCTCAAGGCAGGTGCAAGGAATAAAGGCTGAATATCACAACAGCCCTTCTTCTGCCCAGCTGGAAGGAGAGCTCCATGCTGCCACGCTCAGCCTACACATCAATTCTCAGGACAAGGGAAAGGACTGGGAAGATTCTGTCTCCCTGGTCTTAAAAAAGTTTCCCTGGAGTGTTTTTTAAATTTGTGAAAAAAACCCAACCAAACAAAAAAAAGAAGAGATGATTCAGAAAGGAAGCTCTGATTGGACTACTGAAGGACTTCCTCTCCATACATGCCCTACATTAGTTTCAACCCTTTTATAGGAAAGAAAATATCAAAGGGAATATGATTTAGTATTTATTTAGAGGTATAAACAAGAAAAAGTGCCTGTTGTTCACTTTAAGTGTATCTTTCATCAGTTAAGTGACAACAATTCAAAAAATTATGATGGTGATCAAATGGCAGCTATTATTGTCAGTATAATTTTCTCTGTCAGTATCCTATAAAGCATGTCATACTGTTGACACCACCTTCAGACTATTCCTACAGGCCTGGTCATGAAAAATCGTAAACCGTTAAATACCATGCACTACTGGCAGTGAGTACATACATGCATTTTGTTAATTTATAGTGTGTTTCACATGTTCAAAGGGAATAAAATCCGGAATAATTATTTTATGTTAATAAAAAATAATCACCACAAGTGCACACAGATTGTGGTTTTGTATGTTGCTGGCTTGTGAGAAAATTATAGATAAGATTACGCTGTCATCATTTTTATCGGGAAACATTGATAAACAATGTCAGCACTGTGCATGCTAACATTCCCAATGACAATCAATGTGAAAAACGAAGTCACACGTTCAGACGTCCTAAATCACTGATGATTTATCTTCTGTTGTTGTTGGATTTTTGTTTTGTTTGGGGAGGTTGTGTGGTTTGGGGGTCAGCTGAGTATGTGGAATTAAATCCAACTCCCAATCTGGTGAGTTATCTATGGTGTGCAAGGTAGACACCATCCATTATGTAGCATCAGTGAGTGACAGTATGAATGGCAGTTTTTGCCAGTTAAAGCTGCGATAAGACCTGCATTCTGAGAGAAGTTCCTGCTCCAGAGAAATCTGTATTGTTCCACCCATCAGTTTTGGCAGTAAAACCGATTCAAAGATAAGACAGCAATGATGCTAGAGTTTTATATAGAAAAATATCAGTAAATAATCAGTTCATCTGCATTTAGAAAGACGTCCATCAACTTGATTTTCATCTTAATAAGACCCAGTGCGTGCTTTTTAAATGAATAACTTAAATATACAGAATTTCTTAAGAGTCAGAATCCGACCCAAAGCAGATTTTTTTTCTGCATTCAGTCTGTACATCCCCACAGGCGACTATTCCTCTGAGTTACAGCCTGGTAACTGCCTCCATCTCAGCTTCACCTCGTTTGCAAATCCACTCCTGGCAATGGGCACATTTGCTGAATCCCAAGCAGTGCTCTGAGATTAACCCAGCTTTCTGCCAGCTTGACTGCTGAGAGCACGTCCTCCTCTTCAGGAAGGTTGCTAGAAACACTGAACAGAACTCTAGGCATGGCCACAACCCACGCACAAGCTAAAGGGGCACCACGCAGGTGGACCCTCACCAAGCAGGGGCAGAGCGCGGGTGTCAGCCCCACGGACAGCATCAGGGCCATGCTGGGGGCTGGGGAAGGGCCACCTACCTGCTCCCCACCCAACGGGACCGACTTCCCCCGCGTGAGATTGAGATCTGTGGCACGCGGTATAACCGGAGTAATTTTTAGAAGGTCCTCGATACACTCCACACCCCCCCCCAAGTTATGTTGCTGAAATAGAAGCTTAAATGAGCCAACAAACTTAATTTCCACGAGTTTGCAATGAGCTTTCCATAAGGTCCCTTTATCACACACTATTAAGGAATATAAATAATTACGGGGCAAGGGACACAGTCC
This sequence comes from Heliornis fulica, assembly GCA_013399135.1. Classification (NCBI taxonomy): domain Eukaryota; kingdom Metazoa; phylum Chordata; class Aves; order Gruiformes; family Heliornithidae; genus Heliornis; species Heliornis fulica. Next base: position 767,938 of record VXBZ01007326.1, on the reverse strand, counting down.
TGGAATTGATTAAAAACGCTAAGTAATAGGAAAAAACAAGTAATGGCAAGTGGCTGCCACTCAAAGTGAAGAAAATGTAACGGCAGGTGCTCCTGGGACAGCTATTGAGATGAGTATTATTTATTAATGATGTGGAAATGGAACTGCACATCAAGTTAGGAACTGTGTCAGTGAGAGTTTATTGGGGTTTTTTGGTAAATACTAGAAAGTTGTACGATTACCACTGTCAAATAGGCGAAGAACTACGATCACACCGTAACCAGCAAAATGTAAGTCCGTTAGGAAAAATGTGTCTCAGTATGAAGAAATAGATGCCAGTGTACATTACTGGACTGTGGCATTTTTTTTCAATGGGAAAACTGAAAACTTAGAAAGTTTTTTTACAGATATGGCACATAACAAGCAGTCTTTCCATCTGCCCCTGTATATATCAAATATAGCAACTAACCTTTTTTCTTTTCTAGTAAATATGTAAGAGAAACATCTGTAACAAAGACTAAGTTTACTTTAAACAGACACAAGGTGATACGAATTAGATAAAGAGTTCATAAGCAGTCTAATTCCCACAGTGTATCTCATACTGATTACCAAGATTACAAGATCTGCTGAAAAGACTGAAAGACTATCAATTTCAGTTGTTTTAAATTTTTAATTATTGTACAGTCATTAAATTAAAAATAAAACTATTCAGTAGACAGACTACACAGTTTTACTAATTTTCTCTGCACCAAGAGGAAGAATTTTGGCCATGAAAACCAGTAGAGGGATATAAAACTGAAAAATATAGGTCTCAGATCACATAACAGGTGTTCCTTAATGTTCCTTAATTTGTCCAGTTTAAAAAAATAAAACAGGAGGGAAAACAAACCCACAGAAAATCAAGTGGTTCTAAGGCTGAACCAATAAATACAAGGGAATAGAAAAAATTAAAAAGTTCAGAACTTTATAGCACCCAAACAATATAAAGCTTAAAGGGAATTTCATACAAGTATTCATAATTAGGTAGGATATATTAAAATCTGATCAGGTTCCTCTCTTCTCTCTGTCTCATAAACCAAAAGCAGTTTAAAATTAGAAAGGAGTAAATGCAGAAACAACATAAAGAAACATTTCTTTTAAACAATCAGAATGGGCTGCCAGATTGGGTCATTGAGACAAAAACCATAGCTACATTTTAAAAAAGAACTGCGTAATTTTATGACTGTTAATAACATTTGTAGCTATGCAACCTAATAAGGGTAATCAAATCACATGCTTCGGGGTGTAAGACAATGAACTTCAAGTTTCAGAAAGAAACGTGCAGTGTCACACAAATGGGTAAGATTCATTAGTAATTTGGAAGAGATCTGGACTCTTTTAAAATATCAAGAAATAGCCAATGCCAGAGGCACGGCACCAGACTGCAGGGACCCAAGGCCTGATCTGCTGTGACAGATCCTTTGTTATTATGAGTTTGGCTTTGATAGACAATAGATTCTCCTGAGTTTTACGGAGCTGAATTCAAATTAAAAGCACATGCTCTATGAAAGCATAGCTTGGAGGAAGTATCTGAAGGACAGAACTGTTAGCCAGTAATTAAGAGTTCTGTACAGTGCTTTCTGGCAGCAATTATTTTAACATAATTCTTAACAGAGTCTATTAAAGAGGAAATGCCAATTAGCAATAGCTTATTGCACAACAAAACACTGACTACTGATATAATTTACTACCATAAACTACAGAGGGAATTTACTGCTGAAAACAAGATTGGATGTTTAATTAAAAATGAGGGAGAGGGGGGAGAATACATGCACTTAACATGCACAAGTCTGATGTAACTTAAGTTTCTACACAGAAAACTCAACTCAGAATCATGTTAAACTACCCAGGCTATACATGTTATTTGAGGACACCTTTCAAATTGGAGTGAAATTATGAGGATTTGCATATGGTATTTCAGATTGCCTATCCACACTTGCCAACCAGGCAGTTACCCATTTGAAGGGAGAGGAATTTGCAGGCCCAGTGTCACTTGACATTAACATGAAAGAGGACCAAAGAGGAGGCAAGAATGAGCCCTGGTCTTAGTGAAATAAAGCATAACTAATCCGGGTGCAAATATAGAAGACATTTTGCTGTTGTAGGGTTTTCTAGCAGTAGTGCAAATTACTCCCCTGAGTGACTGACCTCGATTTTTCCAGACCAGCCCAAGTCCTGACTTGTCCCTCATCCAGTTGTTCCATCAAAATGGAATATGGGTAACACACAGCCAATGTTCTGTAAAGCAAATGTACCAACAGGAAGGGCTTCTTTGGCAACAAAAGCCTCCAAAAGAGAGTGTGGGGCTTTTTAAAGCTTCTGAAAGTGAACCAAGAACTGGATGTTTAGCATGGATCTGCAAATCGACTCTCTGCTTCTTAGTTTTGTAAAATAACAAACAGCTTGTGTATATTCTTACTTTACAGAAAAGGATGGAAAGCAGGAGGAAGGGAATTACCTTTAGGTTAGAGATTTAGAGGGCTTGCTTGCTCTGCAATCTATCCCATTAAGCAGATAAAACATATACCATCATAGAAACCTGGTATGTGATGGCACTGATGCACTTACAAAGATAAGACAGGTGAAAAGAGAAATGTGAGGTTGACAGTTGTAAAAGCTGCACTGTTCTGCAATCAAAGTCTTCAGCTATGTGGAAACGCAGTTTGGCAGCATTATCCCCTAAAAGGTTGCACTTCCCTGTAAGAAGTCTGAAAGGAAGGAAGAAAAAGAACAATGATGCCACTGCTTTCCCCCTAGAGGGTGGAACAGAATTGGAGTGAGAGATACTTTTTTTCTACTTTTATTTTTTTGTTAGCATGAGAGTTAGAGACCATCTGCAGAGAGATTTCTCCATGAACTTTTGAGTGTAAGTCTGATGACCTTTAGAATTCGGTTTTGATACACACCCTCTTGCCTTCTCAACTTGTAAACTTAAGCTTTACTTTGGGATGGTAACATGGCATACAATTTAATTTGAGAATTAATTATCTCTTTCTTCAATAAATTAGAAGACAGTGTTTGCTTTTAAAAAGAGAATATAACTCAACTGTGCTTTGCCTGTCTACGTTAGTGTGAGCTCATACTTTCCTAAGCCTCAGGTCACATNACTGCGACAAATGGAAGTGAAAAATCATGAAATTTGAACTGGGAACTAAATAATGGTTACAAAATATCTTATGTACTTGATTTGATTGCCATAGAAATCAAGTAAGTACATACTTAACCTCAGCTTCTTTTATTATATATTAATCCTTTCCTCATAAATTATTATTGCACCTATGAGGTTAACAAATTCTGGACAAAAGCATAGCTAGAAGATTCTTAAGAGATTTTACTTCTAAAATAGTCGACAAATCTTTCTTTTATTTCAGAATAATTACTGGGGTTAAGCTCTGGCAATATATATAATAAACAAGTCAGAGGCCCATGAGTTTCTTCCAAATTTATGGTTTTCTGTCACTTTCTCTTACCAGGCTTTGCCTGGAGATACTTAGAATTTTCTGCAACTGTTGTTTTCATCAAAACTTTCCAAAAGGGTTGTATGACTCAGTTTCTGTTTCAAAACCTACTGTTTTTACTAAGAAGATGCATTTTCGGAATGTAACATCCAATTCTCCATGATACAAAGACTAATGGAAATCAGAGAGGTTTTTCTTCTGGCAGTTCAGTCTGAGTGCTGAAATGCCACATCTGACTAAATAATAAAACTAGCACCGGGCCACTCAGAAAAAAAGGCATTCTGACCAGAGTTATTAAACTAAAGAGTAAGCTTCTCCAAAGCAGACATTCTTAGCAATTCATGTGCTCTACTTAAGGAAATGCTTCTTTGGAGCATTTGTATAACGTTAATATATTACCCTTATATGTCAAATTTTTCACTCCTCCTGCATAAGCCCACCCCTCTCACACTGTAAAAAGCATAAGAAGGCACTTTGTATTCAAAAGCTAGCTTTTATCCCTAAAAACCAATTGCATATTTCCTACTAAAAAAAAAAAACAAAAAAGGTTGCTCCTACTTCAGTGTTTTACTTTTAAATATATGTGTGTCTGTTACATCCACAAAAATATATTTGAACTATTCCAGCTATATGTGCAGTCTGACAAAGCTCTTTATTTTCTCAAGTATCCATTCTCCATTTCCTAATTACATATTGACAGATTCACAGAACTGTAGGGGTTGGAAGGGACCTCCGGAGATCACCGAGTCCAATCCCCCACCAAAGCTAGTTCCCTAGAGCAGGTTGCACAGGTAGGCAAGACAGGTCTTGAATATCTCCAGAGAAGGAGACTCCACAACCCTCCTGGGCAGCCTGTTCCAGTGCTCTGTCACCCTCACTGTGAAGAAGTTCCTTTACATATTGGTGCAGAACTTCCTGTGGTCCAACTTGTAACCACTTCCCCTTGTCCTGTCCCCACAGGCCACTGAAAAGAGGTTGGCCATCGCCCTTTGTCTCCCACAGTTCAGATATTTATAAACATTGATGAGATTCCCTCTCAGTCTTCTCTTCTCAAGGCTGAACAGCCCTAGCTCACTCAGCCTTTCTTCATAGGGGTGATGGAAAATTATATATCATAGCCTTGCTTGGCAGTAGCTCAGTAGATGAAAGCACAGAGGTGATCTACTGAATATTTTCCATTATATTAAACTTGACCAACAATCTCTTCTACTCATATGACAGTGCAGAGGAATTTCCTCATCCCCTTCCTCCCAACCATGCTGTCAAGGGGCTTGGAGGTCTGTGGCATGTTTCTCTCTGTCTTGCATAGCATACACCAATATAAATTATTCCACTACAGCTGTGATATGCAGGTTACTAAACAGTTGCAGCTCACCTATTCCAGAGACAGTGAACAAAGGGATGTCTCTGTTTCACTTGTAATCCCCTGGAGTCAGCAACGTGTATATAAGCATTGTCACTGAATCACAGAATTGTTCAGGTCATTGAGCTGAACCATTAACCTAACACTGCCAAGTTCACCATGCCATGTCCCTAAGCACTACATCTACATGTCTTTTAAATACTTCCAGTGATGGTGACTCAAACACTTTCCCAGGAAGCGAGTTCCAATGATTGACATCCCTTTCAGTGAAGAAATTTTTCTTCAAATACAATCTAAACTTCCCTTGGGGCAGTTTCCTCTTTTCCTATTGCTCTTTACTTGAAAGAAGAGACCAGGAGATGAGTTGCATTCAGACACTGGACTTGGCAGGGCATGAAGACTCCAAGAAACTGGAACCTTGGTGGGGGAGAGCTTTTAGTAGGCATATTGTACTATCATACCTTTTCTATCCAGATGTCGCAGAGCATATAGCTTGGCAACAGGCACAGAAATGAGTTATTTTATTATATCCTCAATGAAACCAAAAGATCAGTCTCAAAATCAGGCAACTCAGTTCAGCTGCCCTAACAAACATAATGCGTATGCTTTTATATTTCTCCTTAGTCACCTCTTAGATTTGAGCCTTAAAAGATACATGCTCTCATTTAAACTTCTATGTGAAAATGGTGTTATGTTACTCTTACTTGGCAAATTTCAAAATTTTGGGGGCTTTTTTTCCATTTTTTTAATACCAAATTATATGCAGATACTATCAGTGACATACCTAGGATAAAATACTTCTTTACCCTGACCAGAAAGCTGTTGTCAAAGGCTGTCAGAATGCTACACCACCAAGACTTGCACTTCGACTTCCAAAACAGAAATGTAGACAAGACTGGGCTTCACAGATTTAAGAGACAGAAGTTGTGTTCAAGCTGTATCTTTATCCCTGTATATATTATGACATCATAATGGCTACATCAGTTGTAATAAAAACTGAATTCCCTTGACATATATTACCCATAAGTGCAGCCTCGTAAATAAATGATTCATGCAAGTTCAATTACAAGGGTATGATGTCTATAAATGCTAAATACCTGCAAGATAGCAACAGTAAAGGAAATGAACCCATGCAGTGTTAAAAATGCCTTCCAGCTAAAATTTCTGACCACAGCTTTAATCCCTTTTTACATGCTTTTTACAGGTGTTTAGCAGATCACCTTCATGTTAACAATCCACTAAAAGGCTAAATACAGAGTAGGAGTTCCAGCCTTACTATGGATATATCTGAAAATAGAACTGCACTGCTCTTTTGCTACAGAGGCAGTAAGGAAATATTTTTAAGAATTGGAAATCTTGTTGAATTTCACAGTCCACCTCTACTCTCCTATGAGCTAAATTACTACTCCTGTAAAGAAAAAAAAAACCTCTACCCATGATGAATTAGATATGTACACTCTAAAATTAGTATATTTTATACTATTGTATTTCATTTTAAAGTATATGTAAGATTACACGACAAACACCCTTCCTCGTATTTTTACAATTATTTATAGGAAACTTAATGGCTCAGAACTCGAAAACTCTCTAGGTAGGAAGGCTGTCATACTCTACTCTAAATCGCGTGTATCATAGAATCACAGAATGTCAGGAGTTGGAAGAGACCTCAAAAGATATCCAGTCCAAACCCCCTGTCTGAGCAGGACCACCTAGATTAGATCACACAGGGCCGTGTCCAGATTGATCTTGAATGTCTCCAGAGAAGGAGACTCCACAACCTCTCTGGGCAGCCTGTTCCAGTGATCTGTCACCCTCACGATAAAAAAAAGTTCTTCCTTATATTCCAATAGAACTTCCTACGTTCCAGCTTGGACTCATTTCCCCTCGTCCTGAGTGTAATTGATAATTTTTAACAAATCAATTTCTAAGTCCTACTAGACAACCATTCATGGTAACAATTTTTTTTTTTTTACATTAATAGCAAAAACTAACTTCTGAGTGGATTTGAAGTAACACTTTTTTTTCATCTGCCTGGGTTTCAACCCACACAAAATTCCCCAGAACCCTCACCCAGTACTGGTAATGCAGCCCCAGATACTTTTGCAGGTGAAGGTGAATTTGTATTTTTCAGGATTTGCAATAATTTTTTTATAATTTGCAATAATAATCTTTCATGATTTGCAATAAACAGTGCATTTTCATATTCCAATGTTCTAGTGTTGAAAATAATTGCATTTTTAATACAATTAGAAAAACTGACAATAAATTGTGAAATTCCCTGTCTTACAGACAGGACACTGAAGCCTCTATGTTTCATTTCAGGAGTCTTGCGAGTCTATTTTTTATAACAGATTCTTGAAATGTCTCTAGGTCAACCCAAAGAGCAGATGCCTGTAGAGTGGATCAAAACTTTATAATGCAGCAAATGAGAAATGCAAATGTCAGTTTGGTTATTTTGCTGTGGAAATAGAAAACAATTTTTGTAAGGTGTCTAGCAAAGGATTCTCTCAACTGTAATAAAAGAAACCTATAAGAAGAATGATGGAGTTCAAAACAACACTCTACAAGGGAATAATATGGACATCTGCATCCAGAATATTTGAGTCCACAAGGGTGAATACTGACATTACTGGGCCATTTTTGCCCTAAGCAATAATGACAAAAAAACCCCTCTTCTAGGTTTGAGGTTATTTGATATTAAAACACTATGAGACAGCTGCTGAACATGAACAGTAAGTGGCAGTACATTTTGTTCACTTCTATACCATATGGCTGTAAACTATTAGAACTTGCAGCATCTGCTACAAAAAATCTTAGAACAACAAATCTTTAAGTCATTGTAAGTGGAGGCTGCTTAACCTCTTGCCTAAAAATAATATACTTGAATATGCAGTTCCCCTGTACTGAATTGAAAATTTTCTGGGAAGGACTATTCATAAAATATCAATTCATCATTATTTATTAATGAATTCACAAGTGACACCACCAGCCCCCAAACCCTTCTTTTCACACATTCACAACTCAACTCTAACCAAACACACAAATAAAATACAGAAGAGGCAAATGATCTGAACCCTTCCTTATTTTATAAGCATTTTATACACAACAGCCAAATGATCCGAACTGCATGGCAGTGAACTGTTTTTATACAAGAAACATGCGTCAGGATCTCTGCCAAATTTTATGTACTAGCAATAACAATGTTGTCTGATAGGCATATTTCTCCACAACTCTTAAAGAGATTTAAAGGTTGATCCTTATTCTCGCCTCCCCTGAAAATTGTACCATATTGCAGCATTTATCTTTCCGGGTTCCAGCAGTGATTTTTAATTTCAGCTTTCTTTCCTTTCTTTTCAAAGCAGTATACACTACTGTAGAGCTGTATTAAAAACAGATATAGACTATTAACTTAGATCACACGTGTAAACAAAAGCTGCCACTATCAATACTGTACACTGATGTTTTGCTGAGTTTCTACAAACAATGATAAAAACTAGTCAGTTGTATAGGGCCTTGACTTTCAGTTTAGTTCTGTGACTAATTTGGTGTTTCTTTAAGAATATGAAGCCCTTAAATATCCTTGCAGGAATACTTTGGGGAGATCACACAACACAACTGGCTTGCAGCAATTCAGTGTCCTCCACACAAGTTCCAGCATATGGTATCAGATCCACAGACAAATGCACAGATACAGACAGCATTCACTTCAAAAAGCACACGTAGCGTCCACGCTCACTTTCTTCACGAGTCCACACTTGGACGAGGGGAAGGAGCTCAAGACCAACTGCCTTGGATTCTCCAGGGATTTCTTTGCCCAAAACATGCATATGGTGCTACACCATACCCTCAACCCCTCAAGTGTGCTGCAGCTGTATGTCTTGTCACTTTTTTCCTCACAAGAACACAGTAGCAGTGTTAGAAGATTATGTGTAGTCAGAGAGGGAAAGGCAGAGCTGTTTATACAACTGTCTTTCTTGGTGAAGATGCACCAAGACCACCCAAAACTGGGTTCTCACTACCAGTTGTGTCAATATTGGAGTTCTGAATCCAAAATCTGAATCACAGTTCTGCTCCAAAAGTCCATGCTCAAATATTATGGGTCCATCCCAAAGGAACCTATTCCTGTAATTTGCTCTAGGAACAGCCATAACTTCTGAAATGGCATATGCACTGTTCCAGTGCTCTGTCACCCTCACAGTGAAATAGTTTCTTCTTACATTCACATGGAACTTACTATGCTCTAGCTTGGACCCATTGCCCCTTGTCCTATCACTGGCTATTACCGAGAAGAGCCTGGCTCCATCCTCCTGACACTCACCCTTAACATATTTATAAACATGAGGTCACCCCTCAGTCTCCTCCAAGCTTAAGAGACCCCGCTCCCCCAGCCTACACTCATAAGGAAGATGTTCCACTCCATCAACTTGGTGGCCCTTTGCTGGACTCTTTCAAGGAGGATGTACCTCCTGGGTCTCCCTAAAAAAGCCAATGAGAAGGAGTTCAACTTAGCTTCTCTGAGTACTGCATTCAGCTCTGGAGTCCTCAGTACAAGAAAGACATGGAGCTGTTGAAGCAAGTCCAAAGGAGGGACATAAAGATAATCAGAGGGCTGAAGCACCTCTCCTGTGAAGACAGGATGAGAGAGTTGGGCTTGTTCAGCCTGCAGAAGAGAAGGCTCCAGGGAGAACTTATAACAGCCTTCCAGTACCCAAAGAGGCATACAGGAAAGATGGAGAGGGACTGCTTACAAAGGCATGTAGTGGCAGGACAAGGCATAATGTCTTTGAACTGAAATAGGGCAGATTTAGGTTAGATATAAGGAAGAAATTCTTCACCATGTAGTTGGTGAGGCACTTGAACAGGTTGCCCAGAGAAGTTTTGGCAGTGGTTACAGGCAAGTTGGGTGGGGCTTTGGGAGACCTGGTCTAATGGAGGGTGTTCCTGCCCATGGCAGGGGGGTTGCAACTAGATGATCTCTAAGGTCATTTCCAACCCAAATCATTCTGTGCTTCTATGATGCACCTTCTGGAGGAGCTGCTCTCTACACACTGTAGAGAGAAACTACCGTGATTAATCTCACTGGGTGAGTATCAATGTCAATATGCAATATGAATAAATATTACTGTAGCTTGGATGGACCATGAAATGAGCTAACTCAAAATATCTTTGCAGATCAAGGCCACTGAAATCTTCATCCCCTCCATCCCCTTGTTTTGTAAGAACTGTCTGCTAATGAGTGTAGCTTAGGCTCTCCCAGAAGAACATATGTAACCAAATAAAAAAGTTAACCTTACTTTAAAGATGTTCTATCTGCTGGAATAGCCAGTAATCTAAATAACACCTCTCTAAGAATTTTTTCTTTCTCAACTCTTATTTCCTGAGCCTTTTTGCTCACACTTGGCTAGCTCTTTCATTGTACTAGTGTACTTGGAATTAAGGCAGCAAGTTTTATCAACTTTTCCTGTTGCCTTAGGATTCAATGATCAAGTTCTTCACAAAATAATACTTTAAAATTTCTATTAAAAACTACTGAAATCAAGATTTACTGGACAGATTTCAAAGCCCAGTTTCCAAACAGCACATGTTTGGTAATACTGACACCAGAAATACTTCAGGGGAAATAAAATGACTCTACACTGGATTTTTCACGTGTTGGAATCTGTGTTCAGATTGCCCAATGATTCAACTAATCTTTTTAATGACACCTTGCAACAGGCAATTGTAAAGGTGATCTGGCTGTTGCTGTAATAGACAATCTGACTCCTATCCGCGATGGCGGCTATTTTCTGAACTATCATTATATCTGTAAGGGTATTAGTTTTGAAACTAGCAGCTTATTGCTACAGATGACCTGTTTCAAATGTGATAGATATCATTCTCTCATGCCCATCAGATTTGCATCTCTGTTTTCTTCTTATCCATTTTTCTCTTGCATCTCTAAGTGACCTTTTACATTAGTGCTATTCAGTATGGCAGAGCTTTGCATTGAAAATTCCAGCGTGGATTTGTCACGCAGTTCCATCTCTGAATAAAATATGCCAGTATTTTACTAAAATAAGTTCCCCACTGGAAATAAACACCAAAAGCAATACTTTTCCATACAGCACTCCTTTTATTTCCCAGAACCCTACTTCTTAAGAAAGACCAGCAATTGACTGATTACTTAGCAACCTCGCTGAGTCTGATAGAGTCACGCTGTGATAATGGAACTATCAATGCAGTTATAATGTACTTACACTCAGTAGATAGCTGCTTCAAATGGAGCAACACTCCCTTCCAGCCCAATGCTTCTCTGCAAGGCTGGAAGGCCTGGTAAAGACTGAATAAATACCTTTAAGAAGAGCAAGTTACAAAGAGTTTTCAATGACCACTGATCTTCTGTACTACATTAAATATTGATGACACCACATGTTTTGCCCATTTTCCTCCTCCTCATTTAACGATACCTCTTAAACTGATTATCTATGGAGAAACGCAAAGTAATAAATTTCATTTATCTATTTTTGCTCTTTAGATTATTTGGCAGTAACTATATGGCTTGTAATTAGTAAATGACCGTGTGGATGCTGTTGGCATGTTATACAGGACAGGATTTTTATCCAGAGGTGTTTCACACAGGCAACCAGCCAGCCTATATCATGAGGATATAATTTATGTCAGAAAGATACTTATTTAGATGTACCATATTGTGGCAAAGGGTAGCATTTACGGAAGTGCATGAACAGCAGCCAGATATAAGACCAAACTTCATTGACTATATCTGAAACACACACAAAAAATCTCACCCCAAAACAGAAGCACAAAAACCCCACTCAAACAACAAAAAAACCCTTACCCAAAACCCCAAACCCAACCACTAAACCACAACCAGACTCACTTCTTATTGCATGGATGGCTCAGCTCACATCCAAACAAAGGTACTTTTCCTCCAAGCAGTGGCTTCATTCACCCTGCCTACTTGGAACAAACCCTATTTCATGAGTGAGATGGTCTGCAAGAACGCTATTTGGCATAGGCCAAAGCTGTGCCACGTAACAGTGGGGTAGCAGCAACTATAAATGGCATACACCTTCATGGCACAGTGCTCAGGCTACAACTCTACTCATGCAGTTTAACTTGTAACATTTAGGTGCTTAAATAAGCAACTCATCCTGACTTCACAGCAAGTCTGTGGAGAGAGACAGGTGTCTCTGAAGATTATTTTGTGTTTATCACAAATACAGTGCTCTAGCAGAGATGGCCGTTGCCTTAGAGACTTTACAGGGAGCCTAGCTTAAACACTTTTCAAACAATAATCCCTCAATTCAGCTCATGAAGCCATGAAAAAGGAACTATGTTCCTTTAAAGCACTTAAATTTGTTTGAAATTAAGTCAGTTTTACTTTTCTCCTGGTATCAAACCACAGTGACGCTGAGTAAAGCATCTTCCATTTATCAATTCTAACAGAACATAATCCAATCTTTTTTTTAAAAAACACACCCCTCCTTCAAAACACTAAGTAAATCACTGGTACAAAAGAAGAAATAAAGCAACATAAGTGTATGGATTTTGTATTTCAAAGGAAAAAGGGAGGAAAAAAGAAAAACAATTAAGATAGATTTTTTTTAATGAAAAAAGAAGAAAAAAAAGGAAAAAAAGGAGGGGGGGGAAGAAAAAAAAATAGAAAGAAAAACCCCATAAAAAATCTCAAAAGAACTGAAAGAATATATTAGCGAGTTAGATGTTCTCAGGTTGGCCAGGCCTCGTGATGGCTACTGTACAGCATATAATAAACCAAGTGAATGTCTTTGAGAATTTACAGAGAATGAAGAACTTTGAGACAGGATGGCAAACACAGCACCTGTCCTTACAAATGGAAAAAAGCAGTCAGAAAGGAGTGAAAAGTATTCACTGTACTTTCAGTTACTTGGAAGGTACTGAAACAAATTATTAAACAATCAATTTTGAAAGACCTTAAAGATAATAATGTGATAAGGAACAGACGACATGGATTTTCCAAGAATAAATCAGTCAGGTCAATCTCATTTCCTTCTCTGACAGACCAACTGGTCTAAAGAATAAGGTACAGACAGTAGATGTGATCTAGCCTGACTTCGCTAAAGCTGTTGATGCTGTCACACGTGACATTCCCAGAAGCAGAAGAGGGAAATATGGTTGAGATTGAATTGCACACAATTTAAAGGATAGTTATCAGTTGTTCTCTACCAAGCTGAGAAAAGACACCAAGGAGATCTGCGAGGATTCAGCTCAGGCCCTGGAAAAATCAGCCATTTCAGAGTGGCTTGAATGACAGAATAGTCTGTATGTGTATAAAACCAGCACATGCTACTGAGTTGACAAAATGTTATGCAATTTTAAGAACAACTTTAAAAATGAGAACTGCCTCATTTTACCAGAAAAAGAAGAGCAACAATAATAGCCTTCCAAAATGGAAAATTGTTACAGGCTGGTGACTAGTAATTGTTTTCTATGTTTGCTGATCATAGAAGAAGTTGCAATCATCTTAATCTGCAATCTGTGAGAGGGGACTGGGGAGTGGGAGGGAGGGAACCCAAACAAATGCATAGCTATAACAACTCTCTCTGACGTTTTTTAGTCTAGTGAGATGGAGAAAATCTCATCACAAGACTGGCTAGTATCTGTCAATGAGGGTGATCTGTCTCATCCTGCTTTGAACAGAGACTTGAATGAGATGAATTCTTGAGGCCTCTTCTGGGCTTTCATATGTTCAAATCATGTGAGAACCGTGTCATCCATCTGTGGTTGTTCTTAGACTGAGATACGTGTCACCTTCACCATCTTAATGTCTATCTTTCACCAACCCCCACTAGCCAGTGAAAAACAAGCAAGATAATAGAAGCAACATTTGTATGTGCATCTTCAAATTACTACTAATTCAATATTCCATTTTAGCTGCAGAGGGTCACTGCCTAGGCACGAGAGCATACCAGAATGCACAGTGGTAACTTGTTAAATCTAGCTGGAAGATAAAGTGAGTTGAGGGTTTGGTCTGCATTAAGAATTAATGAATAGACTTGACTGCAAGATCAAAGAAAATACACAAAAATTCTTCAACAGTGAATAAATATAGTCAGCAAGGAAACCAAATCAAGCTTGCAGCATTTCTCTTTTCACCTTACACTTAAACAAAAGGCTTTCATTTTATGGGTATCAGATCTGAGCTCTAGAAGTAACCCTTCCATAAAATTTATGTGAGAGCTTATGGCAAAATGCTCGTGCATCGCATCATTTATATTTTTCAGATGAAAATATCTACGTTGCACTCAGATAATAAATATGTTGACAGTAAAGCATTAGGGTGTTTATCTTTTCTGTGATAAACAGGCTGGATAAAAACCTACTCTGAACAAACAGCTCCGATGACTGACCTTGTGCTAGCCACACATGAAGAGCAGCAGCTCACCGGCCAGAGGAACTTTCTTCTTTACAGGGAAGGGGAGAGAGGGCTTTTCCCCATCAATGTAGTTTTAACATGGAATATTGATACATAATGAAGAACAAGGAACTGAGGGAAAGGACTTCATGCTTTTATGACAGCTGCCACAATATCCCACTATTTTCTGACTTTAGTTGAAATTGGACAATAAATCAATAAACCTCTAGCTGATTGTTACCTTCAGTGAAATATGATGAAACATAATTTAAAAGGTGATTTTTAGGGGTAATTCTCTTGAGGTTTTATGACACACATTTGAGGTTTATTTTCTTTCTCCCCATGAAAAATGTTTCAAATCTGTGTGTGAAATTGGGAAAGTTTTCATCCAAACAATCTGCCGTTATTCTCTTCAGCTGCTTCCGTTTTCAGTCATACCAATACATATTTTGGGGCACTATTTTCACACTTGAAGTCATACCAGCTTTCACTGGAGAGATTATAGTACAGAAAGTAATACTGCTCATACATGCAGCTTAGCTAGGTCCTGACTTCAACATACTTATATGAGCATATGTCTGCACCCACATGCTTCATCCATCAAACTAGATGCTTTGTATTCTGAAACTGAGGTCATAGCAAACCCCCCTGGCTTCCTTTTCTACAGAAGTAAAAGAGGAAAAACAAAGCCCCCAAATCCCCTGTATTTTAAAAGTGCAGTTAATGCACTTTCAGTGTTTTAATTTGGTTTGTCATATAATTTCATAGACTGGCTGCTGGACACTGGTTGAGGTAACATTTTAAACGTGACTATTTGAAGTGATCACCCTATGCAGTTCTGCTGTCCCATCACTTCCTTCAGTGTTATAAGTGAATAGGAAAATTTTGGATTTATATTTACAATGTACCCCACAGTATTTCAAGTCAGAATCAAGTAACATTATCTTCATGAAGAGTCAAATATAGCTCAAAAATGAGAATACAGGTCAGCAGACAAGACAGCTCATGTACTTATGGACCAGCTGAGTCCTCTGCAATACTCGCATACATCCTTAAGTGTGTGCATTTATAGTGTGATATTGTCTTTACTTTCTTTTTTTTTCTTTAATTTTCTTTAATTAATTTGGAATATGACTTCGTCTGATACAACATCATAGCATACTTGATACTACTCCCAAAAGATAATCTGGACCTACTGAAGAGTCATGATTTTGCTTTTCATATAGTTACAGTCAACAAGAAATGACCTTTCAAGACCCACAGGTTCTCAAGAATACAATTTAGCTTATCAAGCAATCTCTAGATTGACTTGGTTAAGTACTTGGCAGGATATTAGCAAAAGTTGGACTCAATTCAAGCTTTAATCAATATGGAGTTTGAAAGCTTTCATTCAAGGCGATAGTAAAAGGAATGCAGTGGTAGAGACCTGACAAAAACAACTATCAGCTCTCTGGTGTCTTAGTAGAGAATATTAAAGACAGTAAAAGAGGAGCAAGCAACATTAATGATACAGAAAACAAACTGATTAAGAAATTAAGATTTTCCAGTAAGCGTACTGACAGCCACAATGCAGAGAATTCATTAACTGTAAGATACAAAGGAATAATTATTCAGGCAATTCTGACCATTCTCTGCAATGCACCGTGGCTTTATAATACTTGAAAATCTTACATGTTCACCAGTACAGACCGAAGTACCAAGACAAATCCCTAAAAATTGATCCCAGACTTAAAAAAGAGCAGAGCTTCTATTAAGCCATCAATCTAAATGTACAGTAATCCACAGCCACATTCCAGCGAAAGAGTCACCAACATTTCTATGGACAGGAGTAGCTTCTCAATTTCAGACTAAACAGTGAACACACCTGAAGAAATACAGACAGTGTACAAAAATGAAGTGACACACAAAACAATGTAAACCAAGGTGAAGATCTTCAGAAGGCTGCTGTGATCCTGACACAATTTGCTTTACACGCCCAATACTCCCTAGCTGCCTTTGTTCTAGGTTATCAGACAGAATTTGCAGAGTAAAGACATGGGTCAATCCACAAGGGCAGATTTACTTTGTGAAAAAATTCATGGGCTAGGATAATTGCACTTCTCTTCTGCATTCTCTTCAAATGTAACACCCAGATTGCTTTAATGTTTAATGAAGAAATTTTAAGAGGGTATTAACATTCTTCTGTATGTAATGTTATGGCTGTTTCTCCAACTCGTATGACTTAGTTAACTGATTGTGGAGTTATAAAACAGTTCAGGTTTTGGTTTAAACCAGGCTAATATATAGCATTTTACATACCACAGCAGCTTTCCTACTAAGAGAGCTTTAATGCTAATAAATAACTGCTGTAAGCACAGAAATAAACTGACAAAACAAAGCAGAGAACAGAACGAACGACCAGAATAAAGCTTTCACTGTACGACAGTACGTTTGGCCCTGTAACAGCCAGTAAGTTGCAGAAAGCTTTTAATTTTCATGAAAATATGAGCAACCTTCCATAAGTTAGTTGTGAATTTCTTGTTGCAAAAGTTTGCATAGTACTTGAAAGTGACAACATCCATCTAGCAAAATAACAGTGCGCAAAGCAAGAAAGATAAGTGTCAGTTCTACCTGTTTAATGTCAGGATCAGTGAATCTGAAAGTATAAACTGAAGGCACCTAATCATGTCATCATTTTGCAATGCACCCAGGGACCAGTTTTTAAAATAGGAGCAGACACAAAGACAAATCCCTCCAAATATGAAGTAAAATGTTCTGCTTCAGGAAATCTTCACCTACACAGAAATTTTTACCTGTAAATAAACTAGTTCAGCTAAACAACTGTAAATCCATTTTCAGCATCCTGTGTTTCACTTCTCTCTATACATACGATTGCCTTTTGGATCTTGGGGAAAAGTAAAGCATTATTCAGCTAGTAGTTCTGACAGCCAGTTGTTGGACACTTTTCCCCATTCTGGCCACCATATGCTGGCTGGGCAGTTACAGCCAAGCACCACAAAAACACAAAATTCAGACACAGCCAGCTCTCCATGGAAGATATGAGAGGAAAAAATGGCATTCCTTACATCTTGTCACAAGTTGTGACCATACACTTAACATAGTGAAAACAAACATAAGGCAGACAAAAAAAAGGGAGAGGATACATTGCAAACATGTCAAAAAATTGAATGTGTTCCAGCATGCAGGAGCCTAGCCAGATGCTGCAAGGGCCATGAGGAAAAAAAAAAAACAAAAACAAAACAAAACCAAACAACAAAACAATCAAAACTCTAATCCCAAAGATATATGAATTGAAACAATCTTAGCTATGGCACTACGGTTTTTTTGAGTGTGACTTTGTCATAGATCTATAGAAATACCAATACCAAAGCAGCAGGACATGAACGCGCGAGACACATCTTCCTTCAAGTGAGATGTTAATGCAGATGAGAGTGCCTTGCTCCCCGAGCTTTGACAGGAGGTTTCAGAACAGGAAACATCACAACACCCATTTCCTTCTGAATTAGTTTTTTTCATCAGAAATAGGACAGGGAGAAACATGTTTTCAAGACTGATCTACTTCATGGGTGAGCAGAAAGCCAACGAAAGCAGGCACAGAATAGTCCTAACAAACCATAGCCCTTCGGGCACTTCAATGTATAAAAAATTCGTTTTCACCAAATCATACCTTCCCAGTACAAACTAAAGCAGACTGCAACTACTTTAATGTAACGTATGTTCCTGCTTTTGTCTGAGATAATTTCCTTTTTAGTAGCTGATATAGTGCCTTGGTTTCAATTAATTATGAGAATGACACTGATAAGACACTGATGTTATTTGTTATTGCTGGGTAGTTGCAATGTCTACACTAACTCCAGGATTTTTTAGCTTCCCCCCACCCTGCCAAGTGCAGAAGAAGCTGGGAGAGCACAGCCAGGACACACTGGCCAAGGGATATTCCCTGCCATATGACATCACATTCTATATATAACTGGGGAAACTAGCCAAGAGGTGGGTTCCCTTCTAGGCATTGAGGGGTGGGGTGATTTCCATAGGCAGTGAGCAATTGCATTGGTGCATCACTTGGTATTGCTTTTAACATCATAACAATTATCTTCTTTTGTTATTGCATTAAATTGTCTTTATCTCAAACCCGTGATTTCTTTCTCCATTCTCCTGCCCATCCCACTTGGTGGTGGGGGGTGCTTAGTAACAGGCTGAGGCTAAACTACAACAGTCCTTTTTGGCACGAAACATGGGGCATGAGGAATTTGACATAAGGGCAGTAACTGGGAGAGCTAATGGGCAAAACATGGACTGAACACAGCTAGAGAGTGACAAGTGCAGTGATTGTGGGGAATGTCAGTTGCAATTGTGGTGATGGGACCGAGGGTAGATTGTGTATATAAAGTGTCCAGTTTTGTTTGATGTTGTGATGACAATTTTCTGATTTTTGTGTAGGGAATTCTTGTTGTTGATGTCGATGATGTCTGCAGACTTTGTGTGATGAATGCGGATGTTAACAATAATTCATAATAATTCTTAAAAACACGATTCGCAGAGGTGTGGAGAAGATATTTCATTCATCTGAATGCTTTTATTTTATGAATGACTTTAGATTAGCACAAAACAACCATTCAAAATGGCATCGGTGTGAAAAAAAAAGACAGCAGGACTATTAATGCAGGTGGTGAGAATCTGACAAAGTACTTGAGACACAGCATGTTTAATACAAGTTTTAGTGACCACTGCCTAGGAACTTACAGAAACTTCTGGAAATATCTTCTGAAATTAAGGTACAGGATCATGGGGACCTTTCACAGGTTCTAGGCAATTTTATTTTATTGTCAGTCCTCCCTCCCATATTAATATGGCACCTGGCTAAAAGAATCTTTCTGTAGGGTCACTGTCAAATAACTCATAATGATTATTATGAAAACAGGAAACTTATTGGTGTATTCCCCAAGGGAAATTATTCATATATTGAGGTGTGCTTAACAGATTTTTATTTTAATGAGAGGTTTTTCTAGAGCTCCTATTCCAGTTACAAAACTACTGCAATTGCAAAACACCACTAGAAATTGATTTCTGGTTTTGGAAACTAGTGAAACAGGTCAAGTCACAATTCAATGATCTGTGTGGCATGGACACCGCCTACATGCAGTACAATTACCTAGGAAAGGTATTAGACCAGCTAACTGTAGGTATCTGACAAGGAAATTGTTCTTAAAGAGGTCAGCAGTGGGTCACAACAAACAGCTCAACGATTAAAGGAAGGTATGCAACCAACCATTACGCTTCCTAACATAGTATCAACCCACTGTTCTGCACAGCTTCCCCATACAGTACATCATTAGAAACCAATATTACCTATTACACAGCGTTATTACTATATGGAGATGGAAAATATAAATTATGCAAGATATCAATAAATAAGAGCTCCTAAATGGGCTTTAACAATAAAAACTGCTGACCTTATGCATGGCTGAGTTGCAAACCCAACAGAACAACAAATAATCAGATAAATACTGCAACACAACATAGTTAAAAAAAAACCACCAAAAAACCCAAAAAAAACCCCCAACAAACCAGAGATCACGACCTTCAAATTTATGTCTTATTTGTTAAGTTCCCAGAAATAGTCTATGTGGTTACCTGCTTCAGAGCTAAAACTTGGGTGTGTAGAACTTCTCCACCCAAGATCTTTCAAGACAAAGAATGCATCCCCATCACTGCACAGAGGTGGTGAGTAGTTAAAGCTCTCAACTTGCAGAACTGAACTGGTTGTGCTGGACCACGCTGAGTAGAAACATTCAATGGTGGTCATGTGGGTATTATTAACAGATGAATGACTAGTCCCTGTCACTGCTGAACACTGTTAGAAAATTAATTTATTTAATTACAGAATTAATTCTCCAAGTTTAAAATCCTACCATTATGAGTCTATCTTCAGCAGCTCAAGGCTTGGAAGATACCAAAACATTATGCGAGCATAAATAAGCTCCTAAGAGGAGAATGAGTTGGATAACAGAACAGTAGTTTAAGGAGAAGAGCTAAATC
The DNA here is from genome assembly GCA_013399135.1 of Heliornis fulica. Lineage (NCBI taxonomy): Eukaryota > Metazoa > Chordata > Aves > Gruiformes > Heliornithidae > Heliornis > Heliornis fulica. The sequence continues at coordinate 747,666 of VXBZ01007326.1, read as the reverse complement.
CATTCATTAGCCCACATCCACATTGGAGTTACAACCAGTTAGGACCAAATAATTTAGTGTTCTTAAACTTAGAGTAAGTGCCATGACAAAATGTATTAAAGTCTTAAGTGAAAAGAAGCTTTACAGAACAGTGCATTTCTCTAAGATAAAAAATTAACTGACAGAACCTGTTTTCATTTCCTGTACCCATCAAAAACCCAGTCCATACTTGCCATATGTCTTAAGAGAAAGATTGTCCTTTTTCTAACAAAGCCATTCATCATTTCTGAATCTCCACATTGTAAACTACAATGAATGAATCCCTTGGGCACAGAGTTGCTTAAACATACCTGTACAGAAATTTAGGTCATAATACTTTGGATGTTTTAGTCCAAGGAAGTTCTATTATCAAGACACAAAATACACTTAAACAATAATGCTCTATTGCTAAGGGTATCCTGTTATAAAAAGCTTTAACTAATTCCTGTTACCCCCTGCTTACACACAATGCCTGCTGTGACTGTGTTGGGTCACCGTGTTTTCACAAAGGCAGTGCTGTATGTATTTGGAGAATTCAGAGCAAGAAAACAGAGAAAACAGAACTAAGAGGTAAAAAACCAAACAACTGGCTACAGAAATTAATTACAAAGCTACAAGGTAAGCTTTTTTTTTTTGGTGGTATGATACATTTACAAATCTTGAAATGATTCTGAAGACTGTAAAAGTGTCTTTATGCATGGAAATGGAAGAAAAGAGGTTTTTAACTCATGTATTTGAAAAGAGGACTGGGTGCAATTAAAGACTCTTTCAAAGAACTATTAAACAACATGTGAAGAATGAATTTTAGTAAAGAGCATACAAAGATACTGCTGAGGTTTTGGGGGTTTTTTTGTTTTTTTTTTTTCGAAATAGCTTTTTCTATATGGGAATCTAGAAAAGTCAAAGCAAAAACTGACTGCAATGTTTTTCCCTGTAGGTAGGCTTTCTTTAACCTATCAGCCAGAAACCATCAGATATTGCAAGTAACTTCAGAGTTATACTTCAGTTGTGCAGTGATTTCATTCACCGGCCTTCATAAATATGCTGCGTTACAATAGTGAGAAAAGGAGGATGCAGTAAACTAACAGCAGGAGGTACACAACCTTTTTAAAGGCTAATCAAGTCTGTTATTGATATTCAGAATTTTGACACAAAATATCGTCACAAGAAACTGTAACAAGAATTTCAAGAACCATATTGGATCTGGTAGAGCCATTTCTCTATACCACCATCACCACTTGGAACAGACTCACTGTGCATTATAAGCTATCAATTAGCTTGCAGATGAAAGATGCTAAGTGTTTAAGTACTGCTGTATCTGCACAGAAAAGAGGTTAAACCTTTAAATAACTATTTGCAAATTCCATTGAAAGAACAGCCCCAAATGCAGTCTTGCAAACATATGAGTAATCTGGGAAGTAGTCCATGGACTTCTTATCTAAAGTTTAACTCATTGTTATATGTTGTTATACAGAATCTTTCCCAAGCACCTGCTGATGATTGAGAGGTACTTATGAAAGAGCACTGCTGTGACACATTGTGTTGTGTATCTTTATTTCTGTGTTTGTGTTTTACAGTTTTAGGTTCCTCATGCAAATAGTCATATGATGTAACTTACATGGAAATTTTAAGCATAAAATTTTGAGGGAAAAAAAAATAATAAAACCAAACAACTCTGACCAAAAGAAAATAAACAGCAGTAAGTCAGAAGTGGTGATTTGTCATCACCAGAGCCCAGACTTACATCCAAGCTGAGAGAAAGGTAAGTTGTGAGCCTAATTTTGTAGCATTAAATTTATGTATTCATCTTTTTTTTTTATGCTCTGAAACTACAAAGAAGCCATTTTATATATTTCCTATGGACTTGTTTTCATAGAATTATTCCAAAATTAAGTTTAAATACTAAATATTTACTAAGTGATCATCATGTGGAGAAGAAACTTCTCCTAGAACCCCAAACAGGGAGGAAGCCCTGAGGAGTGATGCCATGTCCAGTGAGAAATATGGGAAACATTTTCACCTCTAAAAATCCAAACATAACATCGGTATAAGGGGATGATGTCAGATTGTCCTGCAGCATGTAGGAATGTAGCATCGAGCCACATAGGAGAAAGGGCACAGGCAGCACCCAAATTCAGATTTGCTGAGCTGGTACAGAGGGTTGCAAATGGAAATCTCATGCAAGGCAAGGCATTTAGGCTATGCCATCTGAATTGCTGTTACTCTTGGGAAAAGTCAAAATTATCCACTGTTATCAAAGAGGTCACTTAGATTCTGCTCCATATCCTCCTCAAGAGGGGAAGATGCTGATCCAGGGACCCTATTTTTGTAACTTATTGCTAAGACCTAGTGTGTCTCATCGCCTCTGGGTCCCATGAAGAAAGCTCTGTGTGTGTGAACTTGTCTCAACGTCCTCTGTGCAACAGAGGATAGGAGAGCACAGCAGCACCCAGTGTAACGGAGCTCGGCGCAGGTCCTAAGTCTCACACATCGTATACTCATTTCTCAGGTCCCTCTTGTTTCTCAGTACTTCTAACTGCCTTTAAGTACTATCTGCTCATGGTCTTCTTTCTTCCTCACTTTGACTTACCTTCTCTTCCATCTCAAGCCATTTAATCTAGCTCCCTGTCTCCAGCCACCTTCCCTGATGCCTCTTCCTTCTCCCCTCACAAAGCATAAACAAAAACCTTACATGTGTAAGATCTGAGATATTTCTTCCAGTTACATCAGACCATACACTTACAAAATCTTTGCATGTATTTGGATGTCTTGCTTTGAAACCCTCTCCTCAACTTTCCACCAGGCAGCACTTACGCCCATGCTCTGATATTCTGACATTTGAGGAGGTGTTACTTCTTACGCTTTGAAGGGTGCTCGGGCAGGGTAATGCACTGGTGCGGTTCCCAGAATCAAAAACCTCATCAGTGACAGCAAATGCACTTGATCCCTTAGCAAGACACACACAAGGACCATGGCTTCATTTGTGCATACTTTTATTGTCATTAAAATGCACTGCATTTTATTGTGAAGACCATGTGTAGTGAGTAGCATGTGTGCTCTGCAACGAATGCAAACTGAAACGACATACAGACGTTAAGGGAAAACCAAGTGCATCCAAGCGCCAGACTCTTCAAACTCTGATTGCAAGAGTCCAGGTGTTTTATTCTCTGTAACAGCTTTATGGAGCACCTGCAAGAACAGGCCTGCCTGTGATAAAGCTGTTCACGCACGATAATGCTGCAGCTTCAGATTTCAGCACTAAAACCTATGTCACCAGCTTCATTTCTACAGCACTGCATTACTCTGAACGACACAAAATCAGACAGACATGAAACACTTGAGAAAAGAGTTTAAGAGGACAAATGAGATCAAAGAACTGAGCCTACATCACGTTTTGTTGAAAAACACATCCAGATCAAATGGTCTATGTCACATTCTCCTGCAATTTCCAAAGCAACTTCTTTCTGGCAGGGATGAAGAATTTCTTACACTTTGTGATGTGTTGTGATAAAGTCAGTTTGATTTACAAGATGAATTCTTGTTTCACCAAAAGCCCACAACCATATAATTAAAGACTTCAAAACATGTTAGATATACAGAAAGCATTACAAGATATCCCAAAACAGTAAAGCAGAAACTGTCAAGCAAAATGCTATGGCAAAAGTTCTAAGGAAGAGAATGAACACCTCAAAGCCAGCTCAGCGACGCAGTGATCGTGCAGTGAACCAAGACATGCAGGTAGGACCTTGGTACTGCCATCAGACACAGGGACTCTGCCAACAAGCACCTTTGCATGTTGGACCAAGCGCTGTGTGGAATAGACAGAGACTGGGTCCCAGCAGTTTTTTTTTTAACCAACCCAAATACAGCTAGTTTACATCAATTCCCATTTCTAGTTACAAGGAAATTAGCATTTATTTTGACTGAGGATAAATCAAAATAAATGGCAGGATTGTTCAGAAAGTCTTGAGGCTTTATGGATATTTTCCCAAGTAGATGGATATGATGATTGACAGTTACTGATACAATCACTAAGATTTGCAATGTCATTTAGTTTTTCTGCCCATTAGATTCCATTTATTTTCAAGGAGGAAAAAGAACTAACCAAGCTTGTTCTGAAAATGCTTTTGTTTCCCTTTATCACACAAACTACAACATCTCAATGATCCCATAATACTCTCCTCTGAAAATTACACTGAACATTTAGAATTGAGAATGTCAGTTTATGCCTGTGGTTCCCAAAAACCAAATAAAATTGCAATATAGAGCAGTGGTGAGCAGCAAGTGACTTCAGGGGAAGTTGAAAAAAACCCAAATACACAAATAAGAAAACACTGCCAAAACTCAAAAGCGTGAAAGACAAAGTAAAAATTAGAGCATACCACTGCTTTAAAACAATTGCCACACCACCACCACACCCCCATTTAGTTTGCTTTTCTGAAAGACAAAGTAAACTGCTGTTTGTTAAACACACTAATGGACCTGCATATTGCTATTTACCTTCTAAACAAGAGAAAGACCATTAGTCACACCACAGAGCAAGTGGATTAAAGGACAGCAATATCTTTAAAAAGATTATTCTGCAAATCAAAGTTTTAAAGTACACAATACTTTCTATGAACAATTCTGGAGTAAAATACCACAAAATTACTTGAAGCTGGAAGGTTTTTAGGTGAGCTACCATAAATATGAGACTAACTACACCATCCAGAGCTGTTAGAACTGAACAGTTATTCTAAAGGGATGTAACTCAAGAGCCGCAAAATGTTGTCCTGTGGCAAACTTCAGTGTGGCCTGTGCCATGTAATTTCAATAGACAGGCCAGAATACAGAGCAATGTGTTCAATTGTACCAGCCCCAGAAAACAAGTGGGAGATGCTGTTCTCCACGGAGGGCAGAGCAGAGCTACTCCTATGTACTCAGCCACAGAGGTCACATCAGTTGAGGAATACCTCAAGGACTCAGATGCACCTACCTCAGGGAAGCGTCTAGGGTATGATGGGCAAGGCAGGCAAAAGGAGTCATGAAGTCCCTGTGTAAACCCAGGGAACTCCCCACCCTGTCTACAGACAGCAGAAAGAGACAATGCTTCATGCAGTCCCTCCTGCCCCCACTGACAACTGAGCATTGATAGTGTCTGGACACCAGACACAGGGCCAAACAAACAACAGGGTCCCCCTAAAATGCTACTGACCACCATGCAGGTACCATGTACCACTACCCACCCACTCACCATCAGCACTCCAGGCACACAACAGCATCAATCCTGAGAAGGCTCATGGGAGACCTTAAAGCAGCCTTCCAGTACCTGAAGGGGACCTACATGAAAGCTGAGAAGGGACTGTTTGCAAGGGCATGTACTGGTAGTATAAGGGACAATGGTTATAAACAACAGCAAGGCAGGTTTAGATTAGACATTAGGAAGAATTTCTTCACTATGAGGGTGATGAGACTCTGAACAGGTTGCTCAGGTGGTGGAGGCAACACTCCTGGAGATATTCAAGGTCAGGCTTGATGAAGCTGAGCAACCTAATATAGTTAAAGGTGTCCCTGCTTACTGCAGGGGGGTTGGACTAGATGAACTTTAAAGGTCCCTCCAACCTAATGCATTCTATGATTCTAGAAGTTAAGCACTTCTTTGGGCTTGGTACCAATGTCTCTAAAGCAAATTATGTAATGGAAAATCATGTCCCATGAAAGGACATATCCAAGGATGATGAAAAAAGGAACAGGCAACTCTGGAAACCCAGCATTGCCATTGCCAATGCACATTACAGTTTGCAGATGGAAGATGTCACTCCCTCCCACCACAGACAAGCAAAGGGTAAGAAGGGTCTTGTCAGAGTGTGCCAAATGCAGAAGTGAACATCTGCAACAGCTGGTGTGCTGCTCCTATCCATGGTGAATTTATTTAGGATGACTTAAGATCCTCTTGAGTATCCACCCCTACAAAAAAAATGCAAGGTGTATCCTGAAATTCAGGACTGGTCTTCTAATCTATTGGGATATTAAATTCCATTAAAAGTTCATAAATAAGAAAAGTCCATAATTTATAAAAGTTTCTTCAGGTAGGAAGAAACAAAACAAGAGAGGCTAAAGTAACACTTCACACAGTCTTGGGCAGTTGACAAAAATGTATCTTAATTTTTTTCTGGAAATACCTCGTAACACATCGTATATACACCATAACATATTTTGTACAGACGATAACACTTATTAGTGACATTTTTCTATGCTTTCTGTCATTAAATCTTGGCTAGAAAGTGGGAAGACTCCATCTTCCTAAATCTAACAAATTGTGCAAATTAAGAAAGCATGGATTAAAAAGCCTCTGCTAGCTTTCCTAAGAGCACCAGAACACATAATGCTCTGAAAATTAAATTGAAATTAATGAACTTGAGATAACTCGCATATTTTAGTGAAGTTTACACAAGTAGTTTTTCCTCTAATCTCACATAATCATAACGAGTCTGATTCTACCTACTCTTTGTTGCCATCATCTGGGCTGTCTGCAGCAATGGTTGGCTGATACTCACAGAAGCTCAGGGAAAGGCAGTTTTTACGACTGCCTAAACCAGGCATACACTTAGGCGTGTAAAGGGAAAACAAAAATGTAATTGAATTTTTTGCCCCCCTCCAAAAGATGCCGAAGCAGCAGAGCAGCTTGTCACTCAGCATTCTCACACAGCTCTTCGGAGAGACACGGAGCCATATTGCAATAGAGACACAAAACATCAGTGAAGAGCTACATTTCCAATTAGGACGCGATCAGCCACTCTAGGCAATAAAACAACGGGAGGCATCACAACATCGATACCTGAGAAATACTGCCACTTGTTATCTAACCATATCGCTCACTCTAAACATTACCCAGGAGATTCAGAGCCAGCCTAAACACTTCAGAAACCATCCAGAGCCGTATGGCACTGCATTCTTTCATACCTCAGGAGTAAAAGTTAGCCAGAGCCTTCTGACAAACTAAAATGATTTATTATCACAAAGCAGAACTAATGCATTCTGCTTTACAACTCTCCTGGTACTCTAGAAGCGACGTTGCATTTATTACCTACAGTACATAATGCCCACTGCAGAGCTCTGTATTATTCATAAGACTGGCTTTTTTTGTGCCATCATAATGCTGATAAATTATGAAAAAATGCATATTTTATTTCAATTTCTAACATATTTTGGTACACATATCAATCCATCACGTTGTTGTAGGAGGAATAAGCGTTACTGCTGACAGCTGTTGACATGTTCAACTCAACACAAATGAAACAAAAGGGCTGAGGAGACAGTTCTCACTCACAGGTATCACTCCCCTTTCATCACTTAAATTTTTGTGGCTTAATATTTGGAGGAGGCTATGGAAAAAGTCAGTGCTATCAGAATTGGGTAGCATGGAGGGATGAAACAGTACAAAGACATTTAAAAAAAAACAAACAAAAAAAAGGCCATCAAAGGTGTATTCACAATTTTCTCTTCAAAGGTCAAGTTCTGCCGACAGAGTGGCTCCCTAAGATAAGTAGATAATTTTATTTCTGAGATCAAGGTGAGATTAGTTTCTAAAGGAGCTATAGGTGCCACTGAGTAACACAACTCCAAATGCAGGTATGGCTGAAAGAAAACGAGGGTTATTTCAGATTCTCTGGCTGGCTGAGGTCCACCTCTCTCAGGTGGAGGTAACATGAGCCCATAGCAGAAAGGGACCCCTCCACTCATCAGTCCTGATTAAAACTACCCCACTAAATAATATCACTAAAACTGAAAATCCAACACCCTGACCTCAAATATGTTCAATTACTCATGAAAGCATCATCTGATAGACAGGTATTAACTAAACTATTCACCCATCATTAAATTGTTTTACATGGGTCTTGACCTGGTATTAGAGTTTCTGGTGCCTTGCACAGAACATGGCTAACGGGGATAGCCCTATGGATATTTGGGTATCATGAACATCATGGTATTAGCCAATACTAGTAGAAGAATCCCACAACACACAGAACACATGTTCTAATTTGTGTAATCTATCTCCTCAAAAAAAACCAGCTCTCAAAAAACCCCAAACTCCATAGTGTGTAAACTATGGTCTCTTTTGGAAGGTTTAAAGATTGCTATTCACAATATTTTATATTATTTTGTTTTGAACTTGAAACAATTAACATCAATACAAAATGTCAGTTCTCTGCTACTTCATTTTTATTCATTAGAATACGTTACTAATATTTACTGAAAGATCACAGCACAAACCCAGCAGAAAGCGTGATACTTTAATCTGGGGTGCGCACACGGTGTATATCAGGTGTCGTTTTATTTGCACACAGATAGTCTGCGGGAGAGGCCTGTGCCTGACATACAGCCTCAGCTTTCAGATCTATGGGACCATTAACATAATTGGCTGTGGAGCAGATGCAGGGTTATTTGCCTTAAAATCCTAGTAGCAGACTTAGACCTCTGCGTAAAAGGCGGATATTAGATATCTTTCTAAAAATAATGTGTGCTCTCCGTGTATGAAAAGGAATTTGTATCTCACACTCAGCAAGTTGCTTAAATCGTTAAAGGAGAAATCTATTTCCTTTAATGAGTGCCACCTGCCCAGTGCTGAGCATGGATGCAGCCCCACCACAACCTGAGCTGTGGTATAACCTCGGTTTCTTTGAAAGTCTCGGCAGCACCTCAAGCAGCGGGATACCTCCCATCTCACAGCCATCCTGTGCGACTTGGCACGGACAAGACGGACCTGGCACGACCCATCACCACCCATTCGCACCATGCACCCTTCCTCCACCAAAGGGACTTGGGCTCCATCTGCTCCCAAAGGCCTCACCTCACACTGCTACCAAGGTTTCTGGCACAGAATATTGCAAAGTAAGGTCAATCATAAAAGTTTCATAAAAGCAACACACAGGAGTACTCTGTAGGCTGAGAGGCGCCTGCCCACGTTGGAAGTATACCGCATTAATCAGATAATATATCAAAAGCGTAAATGCACACAAGACAGCCTGGCCTGCGCCCAAGAAGCAGCTAGATGGGATATATTGGCATATCCTGCCATCTGCTGGGAACAGGCAGCTGGCTGCAGAATTTGAAAATCCTGGGACACCAAACAGAGTTACAGAAGATGCACAAGTTACTCCACGCATTGTGCAGGTTCTTTGTGCCACACATAGTATGGTATACACTTCAGAGGCACAGTGCTTTGACAGGACCTCCTCTTGTGCATGCATCATTTTACATAATCATTTCTTCTAATAATATCAACACTGTAAATGCTATCAGCCACGTTGATTCTTGCATAACTGAATCTTTCATTAATTGAATAATAAACAAAATGTTTCAATGTGCCAGTAACATAGAAATATTTGGTGCTAAACTGTCACTTAATTTTCAACAGTTCCTTTATTTTTATCATCCTATTTCAAGTGTTTGGATATTTTGGGGGAGTTACGGGGTGAGTTTGGTTTCAGTTAAAAGACCCAGCTGCTGGATTCTGGAGATTTCACATGAATTTGAGCCTTTTATTTCTTTTCAATCAGATGTCAAGTAAACAGGTTTGAGGAAACCTTACAGAAAAGAAAGGGAGGGAAGTTGGAAATAATGCTAGGAAATAACTTTATGTTGAAAACAGTAAATCTGTAAAATCCTGTATTCTCAGGAATGAGGCAACTCCACTACAGCTATGTAACTTCATGCCAGTCAGGTGGCAAAACCTTTAGCACTGCTAATAACCTCAAACAACTTCATTTCTAGCTTGAGGCCAATGCAGACAGCAGAGGGTCACTGCAGCACACCCCAACACGATGCCCACTCAGGGGCATGCAGTCCCAGGTGGGTGAAACATTCATTCAGCACTGCACATCTGCAAACCATTTGAGAATAGATGCTTCAAGGATGCACTGAAGACAGATGCAACTTTTAGCTGTCAAGATAACACATGTGGGGTTGTATGTTCTCCTCTGTGTAGGCTTCTTTACTGCCCTGAGAGGTGCCGAGGGTGAGAATAAAGGTACATCCCCAGAGAGGAATATACAAAATACTTGTCCAGGAGCATTTTGCAATCAGAAAGTTGGCTGAGTGAGGCACGAAGTGAAGGTAAGCAGTTTTGTTTAAGAAACTCTTGATAAAACACAATATGGAGTAAGAGCACTATATCTGTTTAAAAGTGTTGGCTTAGCAATTTCCTCATTACAAACAGTTTAAGATTAAAAAAAACCCAATGCAAACAACAAAACAAACCCCCAAACCTTTTTTTCCCATTGCAGCAGCGCAATTTAAAACAGATGAAGAATTCAGCGTGTCATTTAAAGAACAAGGCAACACCACCGGAGTCCTCAGCTGACTGAGTGAGGGTACATAGGTTCTTCGTAACTCAATAAAACCTCCAAAAGGCACACACATTTTTCTGCATGATGTCAAAATGTTTTTTTCTTAAAACATCAGGGTTGATTCAAAAAACACTCCATTAAATATTATGGGCCATGCCTGTAAACATGCACACTCCTATATAATCCTACAAGAGGAAATAATATGAATATACATAATATGTTATGAATAACCTGACTCCAAGAAACCCCAACCACTTAACAAATCTGCTATAAACAGATTTATTCACAGTGATTACTCCATACCCACTCAGAAAGGCTGCCAACTACAGGGAAAAAAAAAGTTTAACTGCACCGGGCAGTAACACAATTGCAGTTTAAAAAGCAAAGCAGGCTCAAGTATCTGAGACAGTGGAAGGAAGTAGCTGAGAAGAGTCCCTCAGTCAGTTTTGCATGTAATGTGAGAAATGACACGTCTAGCCACAGAGTGCTTCCCTCTCACTTCCCGGCTTTAAAGGAAACAGACTGCTCAAAACTTACACAACACACTAAGGGCAAGAAGTATTTCAAAAAGGAACGTGCTGAAGTTGTGCAAGTCCCTGGCTCCCACGTTTGTGTCAGAATTCAACTCATGCTTCAGAGTGCCTCTGCAACCAAGTAGGCAACAACGGAGGGGGAGGGGGGGGAGGGGGACCTACAGAAAAGTACATCATAGAGTGAAAAGATCAACTTTGCAGTTAAAGCTCAAAGCAAGGAAGAAATGAAGTCTGCAAATATGTTCAGTATAAAACCAGACCAGGAAATAATCGTAGCTTCACTCACTTGGGTGGCCTGTGCCACTCGAGACAAACCAATAACATTCATTTCTGAAACAAAAAAGGAGAGTATCACACTTCCCATGAGTGATTGAGGTTAAATTATTGAATTTCCTGCCCTTTGAACTGCAAGCAGGACACTTCATGACAAGACAGAAATAATCCAAACAAGAACCACTATGCACCACATATTTCCCACAGACTCTTCAATATATCAGATCTACATGAGCCTCTGGAGTATGAGTCTCATCCACACAGTTATCAGGTGGCAAGTCTAGCTCCCCACAGATACCACTAGATCTGCTTGTGTCCAGGACCCAAGAGCACTATTGGGTCTGACCAGCCATGACTTTCATCCCTGGGACCTCTCCCATCCTGCCCATGGCCCAGGACCCTATTTCAGCCCAGACAAGAATATCAGTCCCTGCCCATGACCCTTTTGTCAGCACACCCCCTTCCCCTGTCTGATTCAGTAGATGCCACTTAATTACTGGAAAGAGACTGAGGTGCTGGAGTGTGTCTAAAGAAGGGCAGTGAGGCTGCTGAGGGGACTGGAGAATCTGTTACAAGAGCTGCTGGGGGAACCGGGGTTGTTTAGACTGGAGAATAAGAGATTGAGGGGAGACCTAACTGCTCTCTACTCCACAACTACCTGAAAGGAGGCTGTGGAGAAGTAGTGATGACCTTGTCTTCCTAGTGACAAGTGATTGGACAAGATGAAATGGCTTGAAGTTACACCAGGGAAGGTTTAGATTGGATGTTAGGAAAAGCCTCTTCACTGAGAGGTTTGCCATTGGAATGGGCTGCTCAAGGCAGTGTTAAGAGTCTCCATCCCTGGAGGTACATGTGGTAAGATGTGGTGCTGAGGGACATAGCTCAATAGTGGATGCCAGGTTAGGGTGATGGTTGGACCTGATGATCTAAAGGGTATCTTCCAACCAAGACAATTCTATGATTAGTTAGCCCTCTCAAAAGCAGAGATTCTGGGTGAGCAAAGCACAGACAATCACTGCAGAAAAAACTCCAGAAAGCCCCAAATCAACTATGACAAACTACTATAATCAGTAGGAGCTGCAGCAGAACCTCTGCATTCTGTAAATGCCACTGTTCTTTCTCAGTACGCTTTCATATTTAGATGCAGTTAATGACAGCTACTGATTTAAAACAGGGAAAAAGCAAGAGAACGTATAAAATAATTTCCAATGAAAATATTATTTAGGGCTCTAAGGAAATGCAAAAAAATAAATCTCATCCAAACTTAAGGGAGAAATTGTTTTTCGTATCAAACAAATTTTGTATATTGAAAGTAAAATAAGTATTTCCAAGAGGAAAAACAGTGCCAGAAGAAAATACTGCCAGAATTCAGTGATAACTCCTGTTCTTGGGATGGACACGTGCTTTTCTCTATACTTGCTCTCATTCCATGCATTGTAATGGTTCCTTTATATGCTTGCAGATGTGCATATAAGCAATACGGGCATGCATAGATCTTTGTAAGTGATCTGCTTTAAGTGGCACTTAGAGCAGTGACCCCTTAAAGCAATTCCAAATAGTTGCCAAGATTTAACACTTATTTTGCTAGACAAATAGCCTATTATTGGAAAGTTGGTTATTCTTCTGGTACGTCAATCAGGTCAGGCTTAAAATCAATACACAGCATTTGTCAATTGTATTTCGTGTGTCTTTGGCCCGATTATATTCATTAAGAAAGAACAGGCTACTAATAGCATGCATTGTAAATCAGGTTATAGTGTCAGGAAGCAAACAATCTTACTGCAAAATAATGAGCTTAAATTCTTAGCTAGAAGAGCCATACTGACAAAGCTCAGCTGTAAAAATCATAATGCATGTAGTCTTTAGCCTAAGACAACCTCCAGCCTACAAAACTTTGGAATAATGTTGCCATACGTACTCCATCAATCCGTGTTTAATATCAGTCACGAGAAGAAAAGTTAGCCCAGCAGAGCCCTTCTTAAAAAGAAATCGGATTATATCCCATATCCCATGCTTTCATCCAACCATTATATACACTAATATTTGAACATAATTTTACCTTCAGCCCTGAGAAGTCCCCAGCAAAAAATGGAAAAACAGCCGATCAAGTTCATGAAATAAGCTCTCAAACACTTCTTCCTAGCAATACAAACTGGCAAACACACACTCATCTGATGTATTAGGCCACAAAAACTGACTTAGAGTACATTTTTTATATTCACTGTTTCCAGTGCATCCAGAGAAGAAACAGCAAAGCCAACTCTTCTGCATCCTCAACCACAACATTCATACCAACTACAGCACAAGTGTGTCACCCCTGATTTATGTTCAGTACAACAGCAAAAGCAGGTGAGCACAGAACTGTGTTCCAGGCTATGGTTTACAAGTGGGATCAATCACATCTGACTGGAATTTGGAGTCAAACTAGGAGAATGAAAAAAAACAGATGCTGATTCAGAATGAGAAAAAAGGAAGCCAAGGACCAAAGACAAAGGACTCTAATTGGCAAAAGAAAAGTATTTTAAAAAAGGTTGAAAAGCTTGTACAATTTTTAGAGAGGAGAATCCAATTATTTAGAGGCATGGCGAAGTCATTTACAATGCTCCAGCTTTTTAGTGGTGGCTGTACCCAAGAGCCAATTAAGTAAATGTTACTGCAGGATAGCCAGAGTTCCCATTTTTTAAATTGAATTATTATCAAATTGCAACCACTGGCTGAAGCAAAGGCTTAAAAGACTCAATATAGTTTCTATTTGTTACCATGGAAGCAGGGTATTAATGGTGTTCAACATATTTCAGGGGGAAAAAAAAAAGGTCTTTAATGCTATTCATTAATGGTAATTATTAACTTCTACAGACTTCCATATCACAAACATTCTCTTTGGCTCTTTAAGATAGCAAATACATGATCAAACAGGATGACAGAAGTACATCTGAGAAAAACGCTGACCACTCATTAATTTATTCAACGAAGAGAACTAACACACAAGCTATAAACTGCCTAGAAGCTTGGCAATTTTCCTACCGCCTTTGAGAAAGGACTGGTTATATATTTCCATCTTTATTCATCTACTCTGCACTCCACTGGCTTGATCTGTCTAAATATTGTATACTTTTCTCGGCAGCAGTCAGAGGATACAGTGATCTAGAAACTCACTGGAAATGGCAGTTAGGTAATGGAAATGTTAGGTAAGGTCCATCAATACTGCCATGTTGCTCTTAATAATGCAGTTAATAGCTTGTGTCAACACAGACTATAATGTATGTTTGGAATCCTTCATTTTAATCTGCACCTTGCCATCCTTTGGATACATGGATGCAAATGATACAGAAATTAACATATTGCTGTATACAGCTGAATGTTAACATGAATGAATTATTCATACAACCACCTAATGGCTAACTGATACTGACTTGAGAAACAGTAAAAGGTCAGTTTTATCTAAGTCTTTATGTCATTACATCTTACTAATCAGTCAGACTTGAAGCACAAGCAGGTTTCTAAAAAAAAAAAACCAACAAACAAAAAAACCCACCAAAAAACCCACACCAAAGCCCCCAAAAAACCACACCAAAGCCCCCAAAAAACCAAAAAAATGGCAAAAGGAAAAAGGTCAAAGTCTCTTATAGAATGTTGGTATTTAGTTATCTAGGCAGAAATTTAGACCATATTTATGTGTGTATTTCTCTGTCCTGCTTGCTGTAGACCTGCAGTTCATTACCATCACCAAACAATTGCCTTTTTTAAAAAGATGTACAAAAGCCAGACAATGGCAAGTTGCATTCATTCCATTCTCACACCTGACCATATAAAGGAAGGTAGGACCAATGCAGACCTACAGAAACAAGAAACAAAGAGCCTGAACTGAGCAGGTTTCACAACAAGAAGAAAAAGACACTCAAGTCATTCTCTTCTTTCCTTCCGTTGGCAAAGATACAGAGACCATGAGCACTACACAGTCTGAGCTTCTCAGGGACATGCAGAACATCACATCAAATCATCTAGTAGAACATAGAGCATGTTCAGCAGCACAGACCAGGGAGCTGTCCCAGGCTACAGATGCCACCAACCAGAATCTCTAATGTGGGTCCTTAAAGAAGAAACCCTTCAAGTGGCACTTCCTCCCACAAAGCCACTCTCAGAAGGCAAAAAGCATTTTTTTTAGTGTACCTCTGAATTACACTGGAAATGCTAATGAAGCTTATTTAACATAGACCAAGGCCACCTGGACAATAGTATTAATTTCTGTGGTGTTTAAATTGTATAATTTTCAGATGATCTCCAAGACCTGGACCCCTTGATCTTGCAGGTGCAATCTGTTTTGCTGACAGCAGCACGTATACCAACCAAATTTGGTAGCTACAGCCTCCCTGCACTGTTGTAGGTGATGAGTAGCAGTAACTCTGCTTCACAAATTAATAAATTGGTCATACTAATTTTATAATTTAGATTAAGTAGCAACCTTAGCAGTGTGATCAGGGAGTTAAGGTTTCACAGCAGCAGATTATCAAACAGATTACCACTAATCAGTTAGCATCCTGAAAGCATTACCCTGGGTCACTTTTAACAACTTTCAGCAACCAAGGAAAAGGAAAAAAAAAAAAAGTCACACCTGTGAAATTGGTGTCTCTGTAGGTAGAGAAGTATAGTTTCTTCTGCTACCATATCTATAAAGTCTCTACAGTGGACTGTCATAGGGAGTGACTGATCTTCTAACTAGATTATCACCACTTGTTGCATACTTGATTTATTGTAAACCAGGAGCAAAAATAACCTTCCCTTTCCTCATGTGTTTGCTAATTTTGGCATCAGTGGAGAGACCTCCAAAGCGATGGTGTAAACAGGGAACTCTATCAAAAATACTGAGTTGGCAAATTTGCATTTTTCCACTCCGTAATTGCCAGGAGAGAGGAGGGAGTGGAAAATCAGGCTTGCTAAATGTAGCAAGCCTGAGAGGGTTTCACAAGAACTGCTTTTTGCTTGCCCACACCCCACCACTATAGTTGTTTCAAGGAAAAAGGGTGGGGATGAAGGGAATAACTGAATTAAAAGAAGAAAGGTCTGCTGTATATATTAGACATTTTTCTTCCTTTAAATAATAAACTGGAGGTGTTCTCCTGTGAGAACCTGGATGTCTCCTGGATGATGTAGCTTTGATTTTTTTTAATTTTTTTTTCAAGACCTGTAAGCAACAATTACCACCACAGCTATCTAAAACAGTTAAGATAACCATCTATGCTAGTACAATCAATCCAGTTGGAGCCTGAGTCAGTTTTTTTTTTACTCACAGGTTTCCCCCTTCCCTACCTACAGTTTCTCATCTGGGAAAGTCACTTTTTTCAGAAAACCATTCCCAGGGGTGGCCTCAGCACACTGAGGAGGCCACCCACTTTGAACTATTTCAGACCAGAACACATGGCTCAGGTAATATGATATGCAATGAATATACAGTCCTTTCTTGATATCTCACAATAACATCATTCTCACGGAGTAATTGCTAACTCCTGGATTACTGAAACGGCCAAGTGAACTCCAGCTCCTGGGTTATTTGTTCTACCTGTGCTTCTCTCCATTTCTGTCAGAGGAAAGCATGGGAGCCTCACAGAAAGAAAGCAGGTAGTGGTGGGATCACCCTTGCGTCTGCCAAGTTCAAGGGCACCAGCAGCCTTCAACTACTGCTCACAACTCAGTATTACCTGGGTTCCTGGAAATGAAAAGGGGTCTTAAAACAAACAAACAAAAAAAGGACTGACTTGTTTTACAAAGTAGATTTCACTTACTTAAACCTGGCCCATCAATCATACTAGAAACCCCTGACAGCTGACCAACAACAGCATTTTCCACTGTAAAAGCGGAGTAGGTTAATAATGTCATTTATCTTTTTAAGATGAGATTCTGTGCATAAAAAACAGATAGTCACACCTTGTATAAAGTCTCTAGGTAAAGAAAAATGTAAGGCAAAATTCAGAGTTATATGGACAGTTTGTGGACAGTGAACTGAATGTTCAAAATATTTTTTTTTTCCTGTGCTCTATCGATTAAAAAAAAAAAAAAAAAAAGGCTGGACAAACCCCACTGTCTGCAGGGCAGCCCCAACTCAGGGAACCAGAGCTCTGCTCTCCCACATGAGCTCTGTACTCCTGAGGGAGAGCAGTCTCTCTCCCAAACTTCTAGGAAGCAAAGATGTCGTCCACCAAAGGTCCATCTGCTGTTCAGAGCACTTTGACGGGCTTTGCTGTCCACCGGGAAGCTGACAAAATCATGGGAGAAAGCCCTCCTGTGCAGCCGTGCTGTAGAGGGAGTAAATGTTAAGAAAAAGGTCCCTTTAACCTTTAGGTGTGATATTTACCCATATTTGCAAGGCAACACACTGGTGCAGCGCGTTCCTTTGCAGGGTGTGCAGACCCTCCAAGAAACACATGCAAACATTTTCATAAAGGAAGCAGCACTAACCAGAGGCCACTGCTGCAAATAGCTCTGATGAGAAAGTGAATAGCTGAAGGACTATTTATACATGCTGGCTCTGTGCAGCAATAGAGGGGGGGGGAAAAAATCCAACCCACATCGAAAAAGGGAAAGCCAGGGTTTCTCATCTGTGTACAATTAATAAAAGACTGAAGCATTCAAGCATGGGTTTTGGATGGATGCCTTAGGTCCATTTAAGTACTTCAGAGAAAAATAAAGGAGCTCTGCAGTCTCACTCTTCAGGGAATAAGCACCACTTGCAGCAGAAACGAAATATTAGAGTGCATTTCATCTTAGAGTAATATTAATCACCAATTATTAACGACCAATTGGCTTCGGATTGTCAATGGAAAATTCAATATTTAAAAAAAAGGTTTCAGTTTGTAGGCAGAGTCAGATTATTTTTGCTGGATTTCCAAATGCAACACAATGCATTTAAGCATCACAAGTAAGTAGACTATCTTTATTAACTTACAATATAAAAACATTTTCTTGAAGTATAAAATGATACAATTACCATTGATCGGTACACCAACGCAAAGGCAGTACTTTCTCCACGGCCTGTTCCATCCCAATGGATGCCTCACAAATCACTACAAATACTCACATTTACACTTA
This sequence comes from Heliornis fulica, assembly GCA_013399135.1. Classification (NCBI taxonomy): domain Eukaryota; kingdom Metazoa; phylum Chordata; class Aves; order Gruiformes; family Heliornithidae; genus Heliornis; species Heliornis fulica. The sequence continues at coordinate 729,431 of VXBZ01007326.1, read as the reverse complement.
GGAAATTCATCAACCCAAATCTTCTCCAGAACTGTCTTTCAAGTCTGGTAACCACAGCTGCACTTTTGAACCCTACATAGGAACCTTCTAAATGCCAATTACTTCAATTAAGTAAATCGCTTTCCTATCTGTCAAGGAACAAAAAGATAGATCCCTAATAAAATATGAAATATATATTTTTTGCCCAGCTCAGCATAAGAGGTACTGTGTCACATCAAACCAACAGATGATCCAAGGCAGTGTTCTCTTTTCAGCTGTGGTTGCTAACACACACTTAAGAAACAGAAAATACAAAGCTCGCACACTTTCTCGTGCTTCCAGCCATTATCAGGGGATGGCAGAAAGATCAAGAGATACGAAGGTTACAAGCTAATTCCCCCCACAGCACAGGCAGTGACGCTACATCTACTGTCATATGTATATGGTAATATTTTGTTTAAATGTTAAAATTGGAACCAGCATTCCAAGGTTTTATGATTTACTACCTTTCTAAAATCTGAGAGATTAAAGGTACTAAATGCCTGAGTTCTTAAAAACACATATTAAGCACTGTGATTTCAACAGCATTTTGGCTGAAGTTACTTAAAGATAATCTCCATGCTTAGCTTTTCCTCAAAAAGGTTACAAAATTATTTCCTAAGCAATTTGGCTGTAACCAGAAGGTAAGTATATTTTAAAAGGAAGAGATGGATTTTGCTTTTCCAACATCCTTTTGCCACTTTTCTGAATTAGGCAGACTTTCAGTAGGTTCTATTAGAACATGCAGAGCCATTATATTTACTCAAATGTCATAGCAAGAAAAAATACTTTATTTTCCTTGTTCTACTACTGAGCTAACATGCATTGTGCAAACAAACTAGCTTAACTTAAAATAGGAAATTAAAGTGCACCTTATCAAACTTGTACCTGTTGTCTATCTAGGGCTCTGTCACCTCATCGATGACTTCTTCCCAAACAAAGCAATATTAGATTGCCCTCTAATGGATTACTTGCACAACTGCACAATCATGGTTTAGGGGTTAGAAGCTTTTGAGACATAAACAAGGCTGTGCTAGAAATGGAAAAATTAATGCTGTTCTGTTTCTTGTTTAACTATCTTTTGGGATTTTAATTAAACTCTGCAAAAATGTAATTGCCAACCTGCTCGTTTTACCTTATTCAGTTGCAAAATGAAGTAACATGTCCTGCACGCTCAGGCTTTAAAATAGACTGCAAACTGAGTTTGAATTCTAGAGTCAGAAAGCTGCTTAAACAATACTGAAATAGAAGCTGAGCCAGCAAAAGATTTCTCAAGCAAATTTCATTGAGAGGCTCCAACTCGACTTTCGCACTCAATTATCTACCCAGCAGCAGACGCTAAACTTGCCGACACCACCACCACTGTCCTCCTTTGTCAGCAAGACAACAGCCAGCATGACACCCTGCCTTTCCACTTCTTTCCTCCTCAGCCATGAAAGTGCTTATCTCTTCCAGATGGGGAACAACTATATTTTCCTGAAAAAGAAGACTTTGTAGAAGGTGTCATCCTTCGCCATGAGGGTGGTGAGGCCCTGGAATAGCTCGCCCAGAGAGATGGTGGAGGCCCCATCCCTGGAGACATTCAAGGCCAGGCTTGATAAGGCTCTGAGCAACCTGATGTCCCTGCTCACGGCAGTGGTATCGAACTAGATGGCCTTTGAGGTCCCTTCCAACCCTATGATCCTGTGATCCAAAATAAACAAAGGACATATGGATTCATGCCACACAGTTATTTGAAGACACTCTATTCTTAAAGCTTATAACACAACTGAACTGAAGATTTCACTATTTCCAATCTAAGTACCCAATATAAAATACTGCAGCACTACTTTAGAGATAAGGCGCACTCCTGCAGAAGTCAGCTGTCAGAAGCCACACAGTGGCCACAGAAGTGGTATCCGCACTGACTTCTCTTGGCATGCACTGCCAGCGCTTCCCTGTCAGCACCTATAATACACTTTATATCTAGTAAGACAGACACACAGGTGTGCCAAACTGGCTCTGCTCTTTAAAATACATATGCACCTTTAGGTAAACAGTAAGGGGTTTTCTTTTGATGTTTGGGGTTCCCTCCCCCACACCCCCCCCCCAGAAATTCTAATGCTGCTCCAGTGGTTTAATTATCTTCACTCTCAAAATGCTAAATAACCATTGTGTATTTCACTAATAAAAAAATAAACAAACTGAATAAATTTCAACTTAATGCAATATTTAACATACTAAAAGAGCAAGAGTGCACAAGTTTAAGCACACCATCTATCATCCTGTAGCTGCCTAGCGTTATCCTTAAAAGATATCAGAATATATATATAGTGTGTGTATATATATATATATATATCACCAGAATCGACATCTGTACATTAAAACCACTTATCTTTGAAGTATGAGGAATAAATGAGATCTGGTGCACATGAAGAAAATGGAGACTTGAATCTCTGAACGTTACAGTATACAATCAAAGATCTTTTTCCTGGGAGTAGCAGGATAAAGGGGGTTCAGGGATAAAAAAAAAAAAGAGACAAAAGGCATTTCTGGATTGCTAAATTCATTAAGTATAAGCAAAATACAGACAAGTGTCAGCATCCAACAGTGGAAGAACAAGAGACAAGCTTAGATCTACATCATGGAGCTAAAACAAGTCATAGCAAAAACTCCGGATTAAAGATGTTTGAGTAATCATGTTTCATTTGCTGCAAGAGTTATTTGGTTTTGATGATATCAAAGAAAATTACGTTTTCTCCTTTTGTTCTTATAATGAGGTGCAAGTTAATTAAGTCTGAAAACACATATATATGTACAAACACACAAAACAAATAAGCCTTTCTGATACTATCCAAGCAGTGAACCATGGAACAGAGTTTTCTAGCTAAAGCCCTAACCACTCCAAGGTTTTTTCCCCTCTAAAGCTTACAAAGGTTAAATGTCTCCAGAAAAACTATGCAATTTCAAGTAACAATTCTTCTCATGTTCTGGATGAACTGAGATTTGAGCTATTATAATTAAAAGAAATCTAAACTGAAAGAGAAATCCACTAAATTGGCTATGACATTTTCACCCATGATACTGGATCTAACTGATGCTCCTGAAAGTAACAACTTCTGGCACTCACACTCCAAAACAGAAGCGAATTTTACACCCAGACCACCCAGCATCTGACTGTATGGCTAAGGCAGAAACACAGATTAAAGTATAGAAATATTTCCATACTCAAGTGCTCAAAAATATGCTGACAACTCCCCACATTTCCACCCCCTCCCCCCCGCAAAAAAAAAGGTGCATTTCAGGAAGGTTATTTCTTCTTTTGTCCTTCTCTTAAAGTTGCAACTTAGACTAAAGTTAATGGAACAGTTTCTAAATTACTAAGATTTAACTAACTATACTGGCTGACTATCACACATCAAACTACGGTGAAAAAAATGCTTTTTAAACAAAGACTAAAAAACCCACTCCATACATAAAGAAAACGAGGATCAAAATTACTCTTCTTCTTAAGTAAAATGAGGAGGATTAAAAATGATTCAGTGAAGCAACAAAACTTTACTAGGCCACAGGTATCTATTTAGGAATATTTAGGAAAGAAAATATTGTCATGCACAGAGCAATTTCTGTGAAGAAAAGAGTATGAACTGGAAGTCAGTGTTTATAAAGCCATCCTCAAAGTATGTTTGAGACTGAAAACAGCAAAGTCCATGAGAAAGAGGGAGCTCTAAAGCACAGAGAACCAAGATACTCCATCAGCTTTGAAGGAAAAAAAAATAAATCCTGCCTGAAACATCAAAATGGACATCTCATTATCAACTGGAAGTATAAATGGAGAGATGCCAACATCAAACAAAGGTACAAACTCCACAAGTGGTGAGGAAGTAGCAGGGGGAGGAAAAAAAAAGGAAGACAGAAGCACAGCAATGCTGACTGATGTGTCAATCCTGTGGCCACCACACAGAAGTGCAGAACAAAACAGGGAAGGTTTGCTGACCTACTAGAAAGGCTGTAGAAAGGTCTCTGAAAACAGCCAGTGTAAGGTAAAAGAGAAGTTTCAAAACAATTTAGAAAAATATATAGCTCTGATTACTTTTTTAAAAATTTATTTCTTGCACAAGTCTCAGAATACGTGCTATCTTTGCCTTAAAGGATTAATAAAAAGGATTAAGGATTCTGCAGGGTCTTTGTGTCAAGAGTTGTTTCAGATGATGCTTCTGCCTCTCAGCCTTCTTGTTATTCTTTAAAAGAAAAAAGAAATAAAGAAAACAAAACCCCATGCAATTGCATAGGTCTTTCCCAGATGAATAGGAAGCAGAAATGTTTACTCTGCAAACAGTATAGGAAGTTTTCTGACTCCAGGGAAAATAGTAAAACACATGAGAAGTTCTGGAAAATAAACTGGTAAGTATTTTTTCCCTGTGCTTTTTTGGCTATAGCTCCATTTGGTTTTATTTCTAAACAGCAGGCTACTCTTCTCCTAATGATACTTTAAGTTTCTTTGAACCTAAAGGAAGAACTTGAGAAACCATTATGGATTACTATGGCATTTGGTTTGGGATGACCCAAATCCTGTGTGTGGGAAGGTTCGTTGACTCCAGCGGAACAAGAAAATCCCAAAGGGATGTTGATTCACACTGAAGATGGAAAGTAGTACTTCTCCACATCTCTGTGAAAGCAACCAACACAATCAAATGACACATACCCTTAAAAAAAGCCATTGCCACTTTAAGTGAGAGCCTACCACATCATTGGGTGTGTTTGTAGACCCCCGCATCTATATACTACTGCTCACACAGTCCAGCTCTGAATGTGCCCAGCTAATCTAAAGGAACTGAGCTCACTGAAAGCTCTTATTGCACACCAGATACTTATTTGAAGTCTCTGTATGTTTTGTGTTTGTTGACAGTAGTAAAAAAAAAAAAAACCTAAATCCTGTAAATTTACAGTTAATTTCTGTTTAAAGCAAGGGACACAGATTTCCCAGGTGCTAACAAGAACAGGAAAGGACTGAATATTTTATCACAAGCACTGTAATGCCTTAATGATGGAAACTGTAACTCAGCAAAAATCCCCAGCAAAACCCTGAAGGTTAATGTGATCACAGGAGCAGGAATTCACACATCTCCTCACCAACCTCTATCAGAAAAAGCAATTACTCAGCAGAATAACTAGGTGCTCAGATGGACTACTAATTGTACCATATGTGGGTGGGAGATACCATCTCTGAGATCTTATTCAGGTTGCATTCATTTTCTCATCATAGAAATGCTTTCCTCTACTTCTTCCACCTTATTTCTAGATCTGTATCTAATAGTGCTACCAAGAAGAAAAAAAGCCAACAAAAAAATCAACCAAGCAGCCTGACCTCATGGATTGCTTCAGCATCCCAGTATGTAAACCTGGTGATGACACACGAGGGTGCTTCAGAACAAAGGCTTACTCTGGTTGGGAGCAAGCCTCTGATTTAGTTTCACCACAGCCACTGTCTTCTAACTGGAGAAGGGAAAGGACTATTTGTTCAATCAGATGATGAGCCTGGAGAGTCTTTACAGGAAAGGAGAATGTTAGACAACACATTATATTCCAGTGATGTGATTCCAAGAAGCTAAAAGAAATCATTTAAATAGATCCAAACAGGAAGGAGTAATGTGATTCTGGCAAAGATTCTTGCAAGCCTCAGACAGTCAAAGATGCAAGACTACATCATCAGGTGATGAAAAGTAAATGATAGGAAAAGACATCCAAGAGGAGTTATATACCTGTAAAGAGCTGCCAGGTTAAAAAAAAAAATTATTTGTGCATATTTGTGAGGCGGGGATAGGTGGTAGAAGTTATTTCTGATAACGTAGCTCTGAAGGAAGTCTTTTCTAGGCATATCTCATTTTTTACTTCCTGGTTCTGAAGTTGCAAAATTAAAAAAAAAACCTTATTACACCTTCTGGTTTTTAATATTTTGAAGTTGATTTTTTTTCCCCTCAAGCCAGCTTGCAAGCACAGACGCTCTTATAATTCTGGAAGTGTCAACAAGTACATTCCATGACACAAACAGACTCTCCTCTCTGAACCATTGAGGCTCTGGCCCCACTCTCACTCCTTCCACATGAAATTCAAGGTATTTGATCTCTTACCTTCTTTTCATTTACATATAGTATTCCAGCTTTCCATTTACAGCACACAGATATCAAGCGCCTTGACTCTTTCTCTACTTTTCTGGCATAACTTTCATTTTTCCTCTAATAATTGTAACAAATTCTTACTTACGTTTTTCACTTTTTATTTATCACATTATCCCTTTCCATCCCTCTGCCTCTTTTACTTTCATTCCCATTTGGCCTCTTCCCATTCTGGCCCCAGCCAGAACCCACATCCAGAGACAGGAAAGAAATAGAAGAACTTAAAAAAAAAAAAGAAAAAATAGACAACACAGAAGTAATTTCAACCTTTCCTTATTTACTTTCACTCAGAATGTGGCTGAACATAACTTTCCGAGCTTGTTCCTTTGGTTTTGCAAACTACCTTGTTTGCAAATATGTATTTTATATCAAGGCATTTCTAACTAACCATGGCATCAGTCTCATGTATTGCTGTATTTCCAGATAGGTGATGTGCCTTATCTTTTTTGTCTCAGAAGAAGTTCTTCAACCCCGCTGCAGCTGCGTTTTTCTTTAACTCCCTCTTGAAAACTCTCCTTTGCAACAGCAGAGCAACTTTAAAAAAAAACCAAAAAAACAAAAAAACACCAACCCGTAATTTAGGTATCTAGCCTATGTTGATGAGCTATTTCACTGTGATCCAAACTTTTTTCCCCTATAATTTGGCTTATACCTGAATTGCAAGCTACAACTTAAATCATACTTCAGATCTTAATCTGAACACTGCCCAGCCCAAGAGTGTTAACTATTATTTCAGCTCCAATGAATTACAGTAGTAAGAGCTTTTCCTTTGTTTTACAGTATGTAATGATATTTTTTCCCACCAATTCAGTCTTAGCTAATGAAAATCAAGACAAACTTAATAATTAAGAAAAATATTCCTAATTTCCAAAACTATTCGTAATTTCCCAAACTATTCTGTAACAGGTTGTTACAGAAAGGCACGAACTACTCTGAAGTTCAGCAGCTGCTGCACAGAGACAAACATACAAAGAAGATGCAAATTCACTTCCACCAAGTTATGCTCTATCATGGAAAAACCATGACCAAGTTGCATTTGGACAGTTCTCAGACATATCAGTAAGCAACCCAAACAGGCACATGCTTTCTGTGTGGGAAATCTTGTTTCGAATTATTTCACGCAAAGAGCAAAGAAGTTTTCAAAGTCCATTTTTTAATGGAGAGGAGTTAGAGGCTACTCCAGTAACCTTAAGTTTTCTCAAATTTTGTTTTGTTTTGTTTTCATTATCCACATGAAACTTGAAGGAAGAAAGAGAAAGCAGACACACGCATTCAATGGAAAAAGTAGTGGGTAACAGAGTAAGTGTCTCCACACTGAAATTACTTATTCCTCCAGGAAAAGGTGCTCACAAGCTGCGATGTGTCTAAGCAAGTATGTTTTGCTATCTACAATTAAGAAGTGTTAATATATTTATTATCCCTGAAAGTGCTAACATTAGTCACGGTCTGTATTTTCCAGTATTTCTTGCAGTAAAAACATTAGCTTTCTATTAATGTTTTCTTCTGGTAAAAGGTGAAAGTCGACTTGATAGATTTAGAGTCAGGTTGGTTTTTTTTGAGAAGAGAAGGTGCTTGGTGTTCTCATGAGACAAAGACGTGCAAGTCCAATGATTACCTGTCCAGCCATGAGTGAGGAGACCATTGCTCTTTTATTTCTATGTGGGCTGCATGTTCTGAAGTACTGCTGTAGGCATTGCACAGGCAGACAAAAAAAAAGTACCTGCAGGCAGGTTTTGACCCTGTAGTTCAAAGAGCTAATTGGCCAGGGATTTGGTGAGAACCTGTAAAATCCCTAGTCAAAACTTTTACACCTTTTCTAACTCAAAAGTCAGGGGAAAAAACTAAACCCAAACAACAAAAAGCCCCAAACATGTTTCCAGTTCCCAGTTAACATTTTCTCAAAGTTTTGATTTAGTTATAAAGTTTATAGAAAATATTATTCACAACAGAGAATGGACTGCTTTTCTCAACAAAGCATCATGTGGGCAACACAAACTTTAATCTTTAGCAACTTTGTGCTATCTCAGCTTAACCTTCAGAGCTCATGGCCACAGCAGAAAAACTCCCTCTGTTACTGCAAGGAACACACCCTCAAACACCTCTAGAAGATCTACTAACATTTTCTCAGGATAGGTAGGAAAATTCCACATTGCTATGGACCTCTGAGCTTGAAAGCTCATGGCAGTAACTCAATTAAAAAAAAACCACTTAACACTGAGGGATTCACTTGATAAACTAAGTGGTTTTCTTAAAAGCCAGCAAACATCAGTGAGCATATGCAATTCAACTAACCCAGACACCTCTACAGGTGATGGTGTTCCTGGTTATAGCAGAATGACAATAATTCTGAAAATATTAATAAAAATACTAATGAACAAAATTGAAGCACTGAAAAAAAAAAAGCCAGAAAAAAGCGCCCACTAATACGTGCCAACAAAAGCAACTGTACACCAAGTATGTCTCATTGCTAAAGAAGATCAGAGGAGCCAGAAGATCAGGTGGACTGTTGCCGGGTTCCAACAGCACTGTATCATTACTCACTGCAACTTCTTATTATAGGTTATCTCCTGTTTTCAGTAATGACTCCAAATGACTTGGCTGTGAATTCCTATCATTAGCTTTTCCATGATGAAATCAGTTAGCATAACAGTAGTAATTAGTCCCACCTTCAGACACTCTTGGAAATAACTCCTAGATACACCCATCGAGTGCAAACTCTGAGACACAGCAGTCACTTCATCATTTTGGCTTTGTCAGCACTTTTAGTACACCTTCAAATTACATATGAAAAGGCTTGAGTGTCTTGACTGTCTAGGCCACTTTCATTCAACAACTTTGTTTTCCTTAGCAGCTTGCCCCGAGGATACAGATTCCCAAGGATGTGTCAGTTCATCAAGATTATGTGGTACAATGCAGCAAACAGTCATTTATCATCCATGTCACCAGGCTGCAAAATATTTCTTTCAAATGCAGTATTGACAAATACAGAGAATTATAGTGGCTTATCCTGGTTTGTGTTGTCACTTCCTTACAAACTCTGTCAGCTTCAATTTCTGGTCATGAATATCAGCCCTTGTTCTGGCAGCATATGCTATGAAGAGCAAGTGAGTTCAGATAGCAGATAAGACAACTGACAAAATGACTTATAGCCATGAGCATGTTTGTTTATGTGGGCCCTGCCTTAACCCTCCAATCACTCCAGGAATTTCAGAGGTGCTGTTATGCATATGTGGAATGACATGTTAGAAGAAAATTCAGAAGGGAGTGGGGGAGGGGAGGAAAAAAAAAAAAAAGCAAACCACAAAAACCCAAAAACCTGAATCAGAAGTTTCTGAGTACAAAACCATTAGTCCGGAGAGGACAATACACGAATTACACAAAAAATGTGAATCTAAAGCACTGCAAACATGGGACAGACTTTTAAATCAGAAAAAAAAAAAAGGTATTGCTGTGAATGCTTATTTGAGAGCATTTTTGAGCTCACTAACACTTTAAAAAAATGTTCATGTTGGATTTTGCACCATTATATAACTGCAAGAACTTTCTATAATATTTGAGAACTGAAAACACCCAGAGAGCCTATTTTAAATCTAGTCTGACAGCTAAATTCAATTCCTGCTTCCCAATCATGGAGCCAAAAGGCTTCCTGACAGAGGGCACTGACTCCTGGCTTCTTAAACCACTTTGCCTCTATCTACAAAACCACAGACATAAATGTCTCAATAAAAATTAATAACTGACAGGTACTATAATTAAAGTTATAAAACAAGGTATAACATTCATTATATTCTTGCAAGTTTCAATTTCAGTGACAGAAACACTTTCCCTTATTTGTTTTCCCAATTTAGGGAAGGTAAGGGAAGGAAGGTCTGCTGACCTTCAGTGGCATTGCGGTTACTGAATACTGGGGAAATGTGCAAGAGCTGTAACAAACACTGTGCCACTGAAATGACATAACCATAAATACCGACAGAAATCAAACAGAGCAAATCTAAATCATGGGTCTGGGATTTGAGTAACTGTATTTTCCTTTGAACTTCAGAGACATGAAACTATGGCGACAAACAAGGCCCCTTGATGTAGATAGAATCCCACAAGATACAAAAGACACAAGTGCATCATTATTTTTTCATACCATGAGAAAAAAATCAATACTGTAGGCTCTAATTGCTACTCAGAATTAAGATAAACTCTCATCTAAAAAATATGTAAAGAAAAAAAGAAAAACACCAACCAAAAATACCCCTAACCACATATTTCAGTCAAGAAAGGATCTCGATCAATTCAGACTGCTTAACAATTCTGGACTAACAATGCTGTTTAAATTGCTCATAATGCATTTGGACCACAACATTTTTCCTTCAGTAAATGCATAAAATAAGTTAATAAAAATTAATTACTAACTAAAGTATATTGTAAAGTAACAAAGCTTAATTTATTACAGTCTTCATAGATTACGTCTACAGTGCTCCTGAAAGAGAAAATTTATCATCATATTTTCTGAGTTCAAGCCACACAGGATGCATTTCCTCAAGCTGTTTAACAGGACCTATCAATAACTAATCAACTGCCATCCTTCTTAAACTACACCATATAGGTAAGAACACTGACAATAAGCCAAGCTCTGGCCATGGCACACAGATCCTGACCTTGTGGGACCCTATATCTAAGGAAACAAATTAAATTCAGGAACAAAGGCTCAGCAACAAAAAAACTAAAGCACACAGCTGGTGATCAGATAGACAGGCTTCAGTCAAGGGAAGCCTTGCAGCAGGAGCCAGTGCTACGTGAGGTTCAGTTGTGTATTGCTAGGAGCACCTCTAAAGCTGGGGCAGCAAGGGTGGCCGATAGTTCAAGCAGCTTGCCAAATCCACTAAATGAATGCTAAATTCCATTTGCTAAATCCACTAAATTCATGCAGATGAAGCAGAACATACCTTGTTTACTTTGAATTATTGATTCAAAAGGCATAACATTTACTACCTGCTTGGCAGGAAATCATTCAGCTAGCCTTCCCATTTTGCAAACTAGTATTCTGAATGTATTTTAAATAGAATTTTAACTTCTAGTTTAGATCATTTCTCTTTCACTTAAATTAAAAAGGTCAAACAAAATGAATTCAAAAATTGTACAGCTTAAATGCTGCAATATGAGAGAATGTGAAGTATCCCACTGGACTGTGTCAGACCAGCAAACTCAGCAAATATGTCAGACACTGCTTTATGGATGGACTCCACGCGAGAGAAAAGTTTTTATGGCCTTAATAGTCTCACTAATAGTAGCTTTTATTAGCAAACTATTGATGAACACAGGTAAGGGCTTCCCATGAAACATTCTAAATATGGCTGTGATGGAGATTCTACCATCTGACCCAGTCCTCTGGAGTGGATCACTTCTTGTGCAAGTGATCAAAGGGAGTTTCACCATCTGAGATGAAAATGCAAAACAGTGAAAAAGCCTAGAGCATAACACCATTTGTACTTCAGCGTGAACTTAAAACAAATGTTTCAAAACATTCACTGAAAGTGCATGAGTAAAACACATCTTTTGTATTTAAACTGTGACATATAAACACTTCTTGACTGTTACTCAATGAACATCAGTATGAAATCTGGGTTAGGGTTACCTCTGACATGATATAAATCACCTTGCAGAGGGTCATTTTATGCTGTATTAATCACTTACACCTAACATCCCAAAATTCTTTGAATAGAGATACACACCTCCCTTGCAGCAACATGGTGGTCCCTGCTTTGTTTATGCTCTGCCTTTCTGTCAGAATACAGACTTTCCTCCATCTGTTGGCATATTTAGCTAATTATTGCTTATCGAGTGTGTTATAACCCACTTCAGTCATCAAAAAAGCGCACACTGCACTCATTAACGCAGGTTACTTCCATCACCTCTAGGTACTTTACAGCATAAAATAACAAATAAAAATGCCGAAAGTGGTAATGATTCATTTAAGAGATCCAACTATCCTTGCTTAAGGCTATTTTAACCCATTTCATATAACTTGCTACAAATACAAGCTCTCCTTGTTCTACCCGGAACCATTTACATACACACATGGAAGAGTATTTTCAGAATTTGTAAAAGTTGTGCTAGGTCTAGTCGAAGAAGAGCCATATGACAGTACCATTTTACCTACACCATGAGTACAACACAATACAAGATGTGCAGAAAGACTTTGGATTCATCCAAACTCTATGACATCACCCAACCTTTCTTTGCTAGCTTAAAGTTACTCTTATGACAACTTTCAAAGGGCTTTAGCAAGAGCTCAGCTGTATCATATGCAAACACCAGATATTCTAGACTTGATGGATAGAAGGTTAACTTTCAGAATGACATCCTTTCAGCCGTCCCAGAGAGGTACAACTCACTCTCATCTTTCTTTGTTAACCGCCTGCTCCATACAGGTCATTTCCTGCTTCACACTGGCTGCCTAAAACAACAGTCCTGCCTAGTTCACATCTGTAAAATCTCTCAGCAGATGGAGAGGTGCCAGCCCCTCATGTGGCAGAGATATCGAGTGAAAGTACAAGCTCTCTAACCTTCTGCTGTGACTTGCACAACAAGCACTTTCCCAAAAAGTTTCTGCAAGCGCAAGAGTTACCACTTCTCCCTCGGAAGGATCCATGTTTCTTTTTAATTTCTTTATACTGCTTATGGCACTTTTCTTCTTCATTTAACCTCCACATGTGTAGAGGTCAATGCTATTAATTGCAAAATGACTTTGGATTCAAAAAACCAGCAGTACATTTTAATTACAGTAAGATTAACTCTGAGAGTTAATCATGTTAAAATTACATTTTCACTGAGCAAAATCCTTGCTGATGTTTTCTTAAAAAAAATAAAAAGCTACAGGAACCTCACTACACTGGAAACAGCCCCTGACCCTTAAAGACTTCCATTAAATAAACCAGTAGCAAGAATCACTTAAATTCTTATTCACATCTTATTTGCATATCCATCCTTATGAATTATTTCAGTGATGAGGGAAAGAACCCAACCTTCACGAAAAATCCAGGTTTGAATACTTCCAGAGATACCCAGACAGAAGCTACAGTGCTGATAGCAAACCAAGGGGTGAGGGAGGACAAGATGGAGAAGATCACAGAATCACAGAACTGTCGGGGTTGGAAAGGACCTCGAGAGATCATTGAGTCCAACCCCAGATCGAGTCCAAGCCCCATGTGCTTCTGAACCTGTTCTTTTCCACGGGCTTTCACCAGGGCCCAGACAACACCATCTTGCAGTTAGTACAGGGCTGTTCTGTCTACGGTGAGCAGCATTCTACCACATATAGGACTCTAAGTGTATGTGGAGGGCTGAGGCACATTGCTCAACATACAATTAAAAGCATATCTAGTTCTAGCAGGAAGGATAAACATTTAAAGATGACTGTAGCAAGAGCCTCAAAGCTGCTACAAAGCCATTGATTCACACTCATGGGGGAACATGCAGTTATTAAAACTGAGCTAGAAATACTGCAACAGGATTTAAGCTACAAATTTGGCCAGTAATGAAAGGAATGGTGACGAACAGTGATTAAAGCACAGGACTGAGTTGCAGAAAACCTGAATGCTCAACTCAGCCCTTTACTTGCCAGATGACGTGACCCAGGTTACACAAAGCGCAATATGCACCCTTTATTTGTTCCACGTACATGCAGGTAGAGCAGAGTAGCTCCTGCCTGCCTGACCCCGTAAAAGTAGGGGAATTTATACCATACAGCAGCACATCATTTTTTCTCCCTTGCCTTCGTCTGACCAGCAAGCCTCATGGAGGCCAACCAGTGACTCTTCGCAGGTGCAGAGAAAAGGTCATTTTGGTTGGAGACGTGCAATGCAACAGATATGCTTCCCAACCGCAGCCTGGAGCTGTGGTCCCTCCATGTCCCCCATTTGCACCAGTAATGCTCCTCAGAAGGCTGCCAGGGAAGAACAGAACTTGTGTGACAGCCTTTACTCTCATGAGCTGCCCAACAGCTTCATTTCACACTGCCAAAGAAAGAGCCCCTGCATCCTGTTTGACTAACTCCTGACTCAGCCAGGAGAAAAACACCAACCCCTTGCACAGGGACCTTTAGTTATCACAGTCAAGTACAATGAGTTTTAAGCCTTGTAGGTGCCACAGTTAGAGGTTTATTACTATGCTGTTCTGGGGAACAATTTGAATTTGAGTGGCTCAAGTAAGATTTGGGGGAAAGCAGGTTGTTGCTAGTAAAGAGAATTTCTTTGAATGGTCATATCTATCATTGAAAAGGCTTGGAAGGAAAAAAAAAGTCATTAAATGAAAACCAGATAAAATTATCAGAGTGTTTAAGAAATTCTTGGGTTGTTTTTTTTTCTGAAATTCATTAAGCTGTTTGTAAAGAGCCTGAGAAGGAAGGTGAGTAGGGAGTAGGGTTAGCACTAAATGAAGGACAATTACAGAGGTGGGCGAGGAAACCCTCAGAAGACAGAAGGCTAGTTTAAGATAAAATAACCCTAAAGATAACAAAGACATTGAGAAAAATCAGAAATTTCCATGTAGATTTTACTTCTAAAGTAGCATTAGAGCAAAGGGTCACCTTGGCCAAAGCAACTGGCATTAGTTGAGCATCTGCATGTTTACCCCCATCCCTGCCCCACTCCAACAAACAAAAAGTAGAACATCCCAACAAATGGCTGAAGACAGGCGCATCCCAGCTCCCAGAAACACAAGAAAGAAGGAAAAATATGATCATATGTTTTCATGCCAGAAGGGGGGTACTATGAGCAGACATACCCCAGCTGGGATCATTTGCTGGGATCCACCAGCACTAGCAGTCAAACTGCAGACCTTAAAGAAGGCAAGACAGTGAAACTGCTCCCGTAACTCCAGGGTCTCCTCTTCCTTTCTCCACATCTTGATGAAGAAAGATGTGAGAAAGAATGTCTTCACAGTGATTGTGACAGCAATGGAACAGGCTGACCAGGGGGTTTGTGGAGTCTCCTTCTCTGGAAACATTCAAGACCCATCTGGATGCCTACCTGTGTGACCTGCTCTAAGGAACCTGCTTTGGCAGGGAGGTTGGACTCAATGATCTCTCGAGGTCCCTTCCAACCCCTACAATTCTGTGATTCTTTGATCTTCCATCTCTCCCACACAATGGTCAGTAAAAGTTTAGCTATTTAATTAGCGGGTGTTGAAAAACTGCCAGGAAGATCTTGTAAGAACAGAGACAGGAAAAGGCTCCTTGCTGATGTACTGTCAGAAACAATCTTTTACACACCTAGCCATGGAAACCCCATCACCTCGGGCTGCTGCCATGTATCACAGCAGAAACTAAATCACAAAATCAACACAAAAGTATTCACCGACTACAGATGCTCTACAGATTTTCAACTGTTAATTTCCAATGTAAGAGTAGCAACTGTTTTTAAAAAGTCAAAATATACCTATGCTACTAGCAATAGGAATAATGAGGAGGACTGATGACAGGCAACTCAAATTGGGAGGAGTGGGAAAGAAGCCAACCCCTTTAGAAGAAGCGGTCAACAAGACAAAGGAGTCCAAAGGGAGTGTAAAGCAGCAGGGTTTAGCAATATCCTAAATTGCAGTGAGTTAGCAGCTGGCAGGGCATAATAATAACCAGGAGATTAATAGATTTTTCTAGTATGAGATCAGAAAACTACATAAAATAACAGTTCAGAGCTAGCATTTCAGAAAAGAAAGTGAAGTAACAGGTACTAAATAATGGTGCAGCAGTGGGGGGTGGGTGCAGGACAGGGTCAGAGTTCTGGCAGACACTTTACTAAAGCTCTGAGATTTAGCAAAATGAGAAAAAAATAACACCAAACTTGCTCAAAACCAAGCAAATGACCAAATAGGTAAAAAAAAAAAAAAAAAAAAACAAAAAACACCTCTAAAGTNAAAAGACCAAGCAACAGCAAACTTCAGCAGACTCTTCAAGCACCTGCCAGTATCTCCTAATTTTCAAAAGTAATTACAAGTCACGGTCACCTCCATTTGTCCCCAGTTGGAAAGCACCTTTCTGTGGCTAGAGAGGGACAAGTGTTGCTGCCTTTACCTGGAAATCTCAACAGCACAGAGAAAAAAAAATAAAATCAAAGCAAGGCTGAAAAATGAGCAGAGTGCATTACAGATTTAGCAAATATCACTAGAAAGAGGAATAAGTAAAAAAACCCAAACACATAAGACCTATATTAGGAACTTCTGAGGCAGGAACAGAGCAAAGAGAAGAAAATGTTCTTTTGACCTTAAGACAGACTTAATACCAGAAACACGCAAGTGCCAGGTCACTGCTGACTACACGGGTTCCTTTACACTCTGTGGTACTTCTATTATAATTTTTTTTGCACTTGAACCATTACTCCTCTGCACAACGGCTCATAAGAGCTGAGCTGTAAGGTCTTTTGACCACAGTGCAGAGACTCGCTGCACTCGACAGCTATAGCTCATGCCCAAGATTTTGACCCTTTTAGGATCAGCAATGCAACAAGAAATTTTCTTGTGAGCTCCAAAAAACAAACAAAAAAACTCAAACAAAACTGTCTTATCTTTTAAAATGGTGAAGATATTTTTCAACTTTTGAAAGACTTGAAAATAAACTGATTGATTCATTACTGTATAACACTTTTAGAAAGTACCACGTGTAAACTCCATGTTGCAATTCACTGCATTATCACACACACTGGAGCAAGGATATACAGATTCGTAAGCTCCTCACCTTCTGGATACAAACTCTTGTTTGCCTCTCCTCTTGTTTGTGGAGGAATATCCAGGCATTATATAAAAATCAGCACACGAGCCAGTAGAGAAGAGAATTAAAACAATTCTGAAGTAAATACTGGTATATGAATTCTGTTCGGTGTATGACACTACCAAAATGCTTCGTATTTTCAGATAGGCTACTTTATTAGTAAAATCTTAGTGTCTTTTTGCAGCTTGTGCAGTATTTAGGCTGAATACGGGCACACAGAGTGCTGCAGTAAGGTGGAGAGGCAGGATGCGTATTAGGAGGAATTAATTGCTAGGATGCTTCTAACTTTTTCATGACTAACAAAGATAGGCATACTTGCTGTCGCAAGTAAAGAACACAGGGTGTTATTAAAAATTGGCACAAGGAGTGCCTAAAACATCCTCTGGCAAATTATTAAAGAACTGGATTATTCCTAAGGGAAAACAAAAAAAAAAAAAAAAAGGGGGGGGGGGGAAAAAAAAGTAGTTTAAATACATCTGGAATATTTTGCTAANTAAACTCAAGCTTTTCACAGAATCACAGAATGTTCTGGTTTGGAAGAGACCCCCAAAATCATCGGGTTCCAACTCCTCTGACACAGGCAGAGCCACCAACCTCCAGGCCTGGATCTAGAAAAGGGTTCCCAGGGCCCCACCTAACCTGGCCTTGAACACCTCCAGGGCTGGAGCAACCACCACCTCTCTGGGCAGCCCGTTCCAGCACCTCACCACTCTTGCCATGAAGCACTTCCCCTGATATCTAACCTAAACCTTTCCTCCTCCAGCTTAAATCCATTCCCCCTTGTCCTACCACTCTCTACCCTTGTAAAAATCCAAACTCCCCTCCTGCCTATGTGCTCCCTTTAAGTACTAGAAGGCTGCAATGAGGTCCCCCCACAGTCTTCTTTTCCCCAGGTTGAACCAGCCCAGATCCCTCAGCCTGTCCTCACAGGGGAGGTGTTCCAGCCCCCTGATCATCTTCATGGCCCTTTGCTATGGATGTATCAAGAAACTGATTACCCATAACAGCATAGCTGAAGAGGAATTACCTGCTGTGTTATGAGAAAGTTACAAAAGTAGCAAAACATTTGAAAACGTTCAAATATGAAGCAAATTTCTGAAAAGACCAAAGACGTAGCAGGACATCTCACCTCATTCCTTACGACAAAGGACACACAGATACAGTCAGTAATAAGAGAACAGGAAAAGGCAGCTCACTTTCATGCTAAGATCGCAGGATCTCTCAAATTATTGCCACAGGCATGAATTTTCTAACAGAAAGAGGGGTTAGAGACTACAGATTTTAGTTCCTCATCAGCACATTGCTTCTATGTCAAAAAACCCATATACATGCCCCCTCCCTCCCCCTGAAATCAGAAATGTATTCTCCCACACCCAATTTATTAGTGGTGCATTTATGCAATGCTGTGCATGCCACAACAGTATCCAAGGGATTTACCTGTTGGTTGCAATAACAGTTTGTGCATACTGCCCAGATTAATGGAAAGTCTACAAAGGTGTCCTCTAAAGCACACTGTACCTAGGGAAGCTGCCCTCCTGTCCTGGGCACCATCCACTCAGCATGACTACATCTGCATTATACACACAAGGTTTTGGGTTCAGCTACCCACTAACAAATGAAGGCTCTATGAAGGCAAAATTTTGTGTCTCGGGGAAATGAGACTGAGAGAAGTCAGTGATGTACCTAAGACAAAATAGGACTTCATTTCACTTCCAGAGAGATTTCCTCAGATGCAGCTGCAGCAGAAAAAAAAAAATTAAAGATCCACGAATGCAACACCCAGGATTCCCTGACAGAATAATCGTTATTACAAGGACAGAGTTTCAGAAGAGGTAGCAACATTTCAGAAATCTACATCCCCTGACTTTTTTTGTGCTGTTAAAGCTATTAAAGCTTTATGAGTCCAGAATGCTTTTTTCTCCCCTCACCATTACCAAATGTGAAATAAATACACATTACTGCAACAATACACTGTCCAAATGTTTGGCAAAGCACCCTCAGATGCTGAGCCTCTCTCCGCTTTGATGGCAGAGCCACAGCATTAATGCACACCAGCCTCAAACAGGACATCTCTTCCAGCACTGGAAAGAATAATTCAAACAGTCTTGCAGGACCAGAATAACATCTGGTTGTGAGAGACTGCCATCACAATTGGTAATTAAACCTACCAGGTAACAGGTGAAGATGAGCCTGTACTGACCCCAGCAAGCTAGAAGGCTCTAAAGATCTCTCACCCCTCACACTGGATTTATTCATGCCCTGGCTCTGTTACAGTCTGGCAACTGAAAGCCAATGCTGCTGTGGCTGGTGTACCCAGCTGAGATGCAAAATCTGCCTTGGCACAGCTAGGCTGAAATGTGAAAGGTCTGGAGCACAAGTCTGATGAGGAGAGGCTGAGGGAACTCAGTTGTTTAGTCTGGAGAAAAGGAGGCTGATGGGAGACCTTACTGCTCTCTACAACTCACTGAAAAGAGGTTGTGGCCAGGTAGGTGTTAGTCTCTTCTCCCAAGTAACAAGTGGTAGGATGAGAGCAAACTGCCTCAAGTTGCACCAGGAGAGGTTTAGATTGGATATTAGGAACCATTTCTTCACCGAAAGATGAAATCACTGGAACAGGCTGCCCAGGGAACTGGTTACGTCACCATCCCTGGAGAGATTTAAAGACGTGTAGATGTGGTGCTTAGGGACATGGTTTAGTGGTGGGACTTCACATTGTTAGGTTACTAGTTGGACTCGGTGATCTCAAAGGTCTTCTCCAACCTGAATGATTCTATGATTTTGTCATTCTATGAAGTAGAAATAGTTAATTTGGACTGTCTTTAGTCTTTACAACATTTTGGCAGAGTAGAGGTTGTATCCAGCTGGTGGGAGTTCAAATACCATCCATACCCTTAAACTTAAACATGTCTTTGCAAGCTTAACTTCTATCAGTGTATCCCTTTGTGAGTTATTAGTTCTTTGATTCAAAAGGTGTGGCCTCACCTGATCCTTGAAAGCCAGATCTCATATCTCATTTTCATAAAACTCCAATTTTTGGAGTGGTTAGCTGTGATAAAATACATGTAACATAGAAATTATCTTGACAAGGGGCAACATAGGGCAGACAGTAGCAAATCTCTTCAAGGGTACATTTTCTTTATGAGCACTTCTAGCTTTTTAAGGAGTTCAGTACATCTATGGGTTACTTGATCGATCTTAATATAATTTTCACTTTCCTGACATTGTGATCCTTTGAGATATGCCTAAAATGGAAATGATTTGATGAATGAGGTTAAACAGATGTTGCTACTTATCCTTAAACATTCAAAACCTCTTAATTGAAACTGAAATAAAATGGATGTTGCAAATTAATTCTGCAGTTACACTGAACACTGAAAAATAAGAAGTGGCTTATGGCATGGTAAGGATAGAGGAAAACTCATAAAAAGCGTTCAACTCTGCTACTGCTATCATGCAATTTTTGTTAGCTCAAGCATGAATTAGCTGAATTTTTAGCCACTTGCATAATATTACTGTGGGTATAAACCAAACAATTTTACACAGAATTGAAAAGATACACTAGCAATTTCTTAATAAATCTTCCAGTTCAAATGGTAATTAACTCAATAAACAGGTCTTCACTTTGCTGTTTTTCTGGTAGATAAATCTTAGTTAATTTTATCTTTATAAACCTATGATGATTCATGAAAGATTACATAGCAATATTTTTTTTTCTGCAAAATAACTGTACTCATACAGATACACACTAAAACCAAGAAAAAAATTATATTCTCCTTCAGTTCCCTTACTCACAATGTAAATATATGACATCGGACCTGTATTCCGAGTATTTTTTCAAATACATTCTTCTGCCAAACTAAAAAAAAAATAAATCACAAGTTATTTTCTCAAGCACAAGTAATGAATAGTTAATTGTTTTTTACTTTGTTCTTAACTTGCAGAATTGACCTGGGGCACTCCTTCTTTGACAAAAAGAGGAAGATAGATAATGGGCATTTCTGTAGGGTCTCTCATATCTGTCACTGTTATCAGGGCAGGAATGGAGATCTTTCATATTGCTGATAATTCAACAAGTTCATGATGTGAAATGGCCCCAGTACAATATGTTTGTTTAGTACAGGAGATTTCAAGTTCTACAAGAAAAATAAATGCATTCTTTCAGGCTAACTTTAAAGGTTCAAGACTGACAGCTGAAAAGACAAATAAAACCCTCAAGCCCTACCTTAAGGAAAACTGTTTTCAGCTCATGAGCAAAGTTACATATATGAAAGCCATGTAGCTCAGCCAAGACATCTAGCTAGTTATTTTCACCTTCTTTTATTAACTAGCTCTTGAATCAATAACCAATTTTAATTAAACATGGAAGCTATGATTTTAAGCAATGTTCAAGCATCAGTCAAACAGGTGCGAACAGGCAGCTGAAACACTGAAGCAGGATGGACAGCCTCTAGTCCTCAAACCAGGAGGGCAGAGGCATGAGAGGGGAACCATTTTCCTAAATGCAGGGAGGGACATGGGATGTACACGAGGACAGCATACAGTCACTGCATATTTTTAACATGTCAGGATAGGGAGGGAAAACCCATTTTCCCTAGCAAGCATTTCCAGGTAGCCTAACCTTCCACCTGCTGCCAAAATCTCCTTCCTCTACAAGATCTCTTTAGGGGATTTGCCTATTTCTTTACAAACATACCCATCCAATCACACAGCTCTTGTATGCAAAGGCAGGCAAGCCAGCTAACTTGCCATAATGGAAAAGGTGCAGCCAACTCTATAGCATGGCTCCAGGAAGCTGTCTCACACCTGCTGATGGTCTACAGCACACCTTCAATGCTACACCTGTGACAAACACAGAATCATAGAATTGTAGTGACTAGAGAGGACCTCCAGAGATCATTGAGTCCACCCCCTGCCAAAGCAGGTTCCCTAGATCAGGTTGCACAGGTAGGTGTCTGGACAGGTTTTGAATATCTCCAGAGAAGGAGAGTCCACAACCCCACTGGGCAGCCTGTTCCAGTGCTCCATCACCCTCATCATGAAGAAGTTCTTCTAAGCATTCCCCAGATCCCATGTACTCTCCAAAGCAATACTAAACCAATTCCTCCAACAACATACTGAAGATAATGCCTGGAAGCAGACAAAAAAGAAAAAAAAAAGGACAAAGAGGACTGGAAAGCTAGGTTGAGATGCAATCTGTCAAATACCAGCTTTGGTAATTTCATTAAGTAATGGCAACAACTGCACATTGTGGAGCTCCACATAATCAGCAGGAGGGAAAAGTGAAACATATTCCATTAAGAGGTTTCATGCATAATCACTGACATCTCTGTAATTGAAAGGCTCACAGTCTTCTGTTTATCCCAAACACCAGAAAGAAGGCAGGTTCAGTACATGATCAAGGCCAGGTTGGATTGGGCTCTGAGCAACCTGATCTAGTTAGCAGTGTCCCTGCTCACTGCAGGGGGGTTGGACAAGATGACCTCTAGGGGTCCCTTCCAACCCAAAACATTCTGATTCTATGATACAAGAATATTTACTAATTACCCAAAAGGCAGTTCACAGTACACAGTACATCCAGCTTTTTTTAGTTCCCAGTCTAATTCATCATTATTCTTTATCTCAGCCCAATTTCCCAACAGCCTTAAGCCAGTCCCTTGATGTCTTAACCACCTCATGTTTCAAATAATAAGTAACATTCAGCATTTCAAAGAAGGAGAACTTAATGATCTATTTCACAAGCCACTTTTTTTTTTCTAACCAGCTGACTGTATGTAACAGCAGAAGACAGAAGAAACACTCAAAGTATATTGAAAACTCCATCTCACAACCAAGCCCAAGCTGTAAAATACCTTCAGAAATAGAGGCAAATTCAGATCATCTAGTTCAGCCTCTTCAAGGAGAGCATCTGTCCTGTCACCATAAAAAACATTCTGGATAGGTGTCCCTGAAAAGTTTACAAAGCTGTGCGTTTATATAACCCTCTAACCTCTTCCAGCTTAGGCTGGAGAGGTCACTTACACAGACCAGTAGCTGGCTTCAAAGCTGATGGCTGAAAAAAAGAGTGACAGCTATGCATCCTTCCTTACCCTCTCAGCATGCCCTCTCCAATTACTCTCATATTTACTGACTTCTGTGCTCCCTCACATTTCATTTTTTTCTCTCTTCGATGACACAGACATCCTGGCTCCATCTGTCATGAGGTTAAATAACCATCTCTGATTTCAGTAGATTCTATGAACTGCAAAATATAGCTCTGAACCAATCAAGATTTTTAATAGATCTTTAAAAAAAAACAACCCACCCAAACACCCCTCCCCAAAAGAAGACCTTTTTCCTTCCAAGGTGAAGGCAAGTAGAATTTATCTGGAGTTTCAGTGGAGGTAGAAGCAGACTATATTTATATTTATATTCTTGAGAGTTCCATATAGTAAGTGTTCTCTCCTGCTCTTGAAAAACATGTAACGCAAAAAAATATTTTAGGGCAAGAAAATCAAAGAACCCTTTAACTTCTGTACACTGCTACTCATTATTGTTTAAAACCTGGCAATATGTTGTTTTCTGGTTTCAGGAAAGCATATCTGACAATGTCTTTGGCTACTGAGCCATTCTGAAAGCCTACAGAAGTCATTGTGGAGCCTCCCTCTTGACACATTCAAGACCAATCTGGGTACATTCCTGTGTGATTTAATCTAGGTGATCCTGCTCAGGCAGGGGGGGTGGACTAGATGATCTTTCAAGGTCCCTTCCAACTCCTAACGTTCTGTGATTCTCCAACAGAGAATCATAAAGCATTGCCATCATCTCCAACGCAAGCAGACTCTGGCAGAGAGAAAAATCATTTGACTGTCACACAGAAAATTGTAAAATGCTTTCTGCCCATTCACGACAAAGTTTTCTTGGGCCAGGCAGTAGTGCTCACAGCAGCTTTATTTCTTCTGAAACACCTAGGTGAAAAATAGGAAATAAACAAGGAGAGAAACAGAGATTCTCATTTGCAAGTTGAGGCATAGAAAACACCAGCTGTAACTTCCCAGGTAATGCCTGACACAGCACACACAGCAAAAGAAAATCCAAATTCTGGCACAGACTTCCCCTACTAAAACCCAGTCATCCTGCTTCATTTAGCTGCAGGATTACGGGGAATCATTTCATATTTACTACAGCCACAGTATGTTTCTCTTCAAAACACAGATGTGCATCACAGACCAATTTTGCATTTCAATACACAAATTCAGCCACCACTGACATAAACAGGAGCAACCCACACCTTCCTTTTGGACAGGTTATAGTCACATGTGTCAATTTAAATGTAATAGGCTGGAACTTGCGCAAAGTTGGTTTTATGGGCTTTGTTTTGTGTTTTTTTTTCCTCAGATTAATTTGAAAATACTATTTCTAGGGTGCCTTTAGATCCTTTATCCATTCCAATATGAGAAAACAAACTCAGATATCAACTCTAGCAGAAATTATTTCAGTCTGAAATATGTCACTAACTACTCCAGAGGTTCAATGGATGCACAGTGAAAGAGCATTTTCTTTAACTTGAGGCTGAGAAAAGGTTTTAGGCTTCCTTACTGACTATAAGGGCTTATACGTACAACTAAGTCACTAAATGGAAACTCATGCAACAGATAAAGGCAGCCCATACACCTATTTCGATGAAACAAGATGTTTCAGAAGGGAAAAAAAAAACCACACCACCGTTTTTCTTTGTGTTAATTAGGAACTTAACTTAAACCACATTCCTATGTGTAGGCAGATGCAAGATGTCACTTCATGTAAAAGATTCCAGAATATTCCCTTTGTTGCTTTATCAGAAAATTTATCAAGCTATTCAGATAATACCGTTCTGATTTTTTTTTTTTTTTTTTTTTTTTTTTTTGTTACCTTAGGTTCTCAAAACGTTTATTAAAAAAGCACTGCAGTCATTCAAACTTTTGACCCAGCAATCTGGCACAGCTAATTAAAGTTAATGCAAAAGCAGAAGCATCAAACTATGAATTTCCTTACTGTGTTGCAAGTTCATTATTGTGACAAGTAAATGGCAAGATCCTGATGAAAGGCTGCCACTGTTCAATAGACAGAAGAGAGCTTGAAAATGCCTTATCTGTGTTCTCTGGTACAGGAAGATTAAGGAAAGGGTGGATAATAACCTTTCGTACTACCCTCAAACACAGGATTCAGCCTGTCTGGCTCCATGCTGTCCTATTGCTTCAGTCCAAGCTATTGTCTACTCTCACGACATTTATAAAAAAAATAACATTTCAGACCTATGATTTTTGGCTTATTTTACAAGACAAAAGTGCCATTAAATGCCTTCTGAATTGTTCACATTATAATTCATTTAACTAACTTTCAATTATAGAAGTCAACAAACATGATGGTATTCACACGCAATAGGTTGATAC
Organism: Heliornis fulica; assembly: GCA_013399135.1. Classification (NCBI taxonomy): domain Eukaryota; kingdom Metazoa; phylum Chordata; class Aves; order Gruiformes; family Heliornithidae; genus Heliornis; species Heliornis fulica. Next base: position 704,097 of record VXBZ01007326.1, on the reverse strand, counting down.
CAACTTGTTTTTCAAGTATTTTAATAAAAATTGTTCATCACACTATAATACTTCATCTATAGAGAGAAGTAGGACTTAATCACAGAATCATAAGGTTGGAAAAAAACATTTAGATCATCAAGTCCAACTGTACCTGTCCTCTCCTAACCCATACCCCTAAGCAGCTCATCTACCCATCTTTTGAACACATCCAGGGATGGCGACTCAACCGCCTCCCTGGGCAGCCTGTGCCACACCCCAACAACTCGGTGAAGATTTTTTTCCTGGAATCTAATCTGAACCTGCCCTGGCACAGTTTAAGGCCATTTCCCCTTGTCCTATCACCTGTCACTTGGCAGAAGAGAACATCCCCCACCTCTCTACAACCTCCTTTCAGGTAATTATAGGCAGGGATAAGGTGTCCCCTCAGCCTCCTCTTCTCCAAACTAAACAATTCCAGTTACCTCAGCCGCTCCTCATAAGATTTGCCCTCCAGACCCTTCACCAGTCTGGCTGCCCACCTCTAGACCTACTCCAGGACCTTGATGTCCTTCTTGTAGTGAGGGGCCCAGAACTGAATGCAGTACTCGAGGGGTGGCCTCACCACTGACAAGTACAGGGGCACAATCACCTCCCCAGACCTCCTGGCCACACAGTTTCTGATACAAACCAGGATACCACTGGCCTTCTTGGCCACCTGGGCCCACTGCTGACTCATATTCATCCAGCAATCAACCAACACCCCCAGGCCCTTCTCCACCTGACAGCTGTCCAGCCACTCTTCCCCAAGCCTGTAGCACTGCACTTGGCCTTACTGAACCTCATCCCTTTAGTCTCAGTCCATTGAAGGGAGAAGGCTATCAAAATAATGAAAACTGAAATATGCAAAAATCTTATTAAAAATAAAGCACTGCATCTATTTTTCTTTTTTTCTGATCTGGAAGGAGATTTGTGTGCTACTTTTCTGTGTTTCTTCATCTTAACTATACCAGCTCATCTGCCCTGCTTTACTCAATGTGTTTTAGAAAACATTAGGAAGATATGATGTATTCAGACACAATTACTTAAGAGGTAGTTTGTTTGGTTTGTCAGATTTTCTTGAACGTTCATAAATTGTTACCAAGGTTTTTTTATAAACACTTTCTTTTTTTTTTTCAATTCTGGATAAGCTGACCAAGAAGAAAAGGTAAAGGTTATAAAAACATATACTTCAAGTGAAAACTGAGGAGAGTCTACAACACTTCCAGTCTTCCAACACACAAGAGAATGGATTAGATATTGCTGTTTCCACGGGGAAACAACAGACATACATGCTTACCTGTGAATTAAATTTTTTACCTCTTTATGCCTACTAAAAGCAACAAAAAGACCAACCCTTATCATTATATGTTTAAGATCATGTAATGAAGCTCAGGTCCCTGCTTTTGGAAAAAAATCCCAACCCACCACCACAGACTAATGGAAATATTTAACTCTGAGATTGTTTATGTCTTAATCCAGTGTAATTACACTGACCTGGTTTTAAAAGTATTGCATGTGTAAGTACAAGTTGAAAAGTATATAAAAAAACAAGGTTAGCAAGCAGTGAGCGAAGTGTCAGAGTAGCTACAGTGTCAAAACTCTTGTTCTCATTTACAGGCCAGAATTTAAGCAATAAACAACCACGTATTTTTATGTTGCACAGTTTTCACAATGTTTATACATGTGATATCTGTGAATGTAAATACATATACACACACTTTATAATACACTATATGTACTTACTGGCACTCTCAGGGGTCCATACTGGGACCAGTATTGTTTAATGTCTTTATCAATGACATCAACGGTGGGATCAAATAACCCTCAGGAAATTTGCAGACGACATCAAGCTGAGTGGTGGGGTTGACACACTTAAGGGACAGGATGCCATCCAGAGGGACCTGGGGAAGCTCAAGAATTGGTCACATGTGAACCACAAGAAGTTCAATTAAGGTTCAAGGTCCTGCACATGGGTGTGGTCAACTAAGGGACAGAATACAGACTGAGGACAGCCCTGAGAAGGACTGGAGGTTCTGGTAGATAGAAAACTGGACAGGAGCCAACAATGTCTGCTCACAGCCCAGGAAGCCGGAAGCATCCTGGGCTGCATCAAAAGCAGCATGACCAGCCGGTCAAAGGAGGGGATTCTGTCCTTCTACTTGCCTTGGTGAGACCCCACCTGGAGTCCTGTGTCCCACTCTGGGGTCCCCAGCACAAGAAAGGCATGGACCTGTTGGAGTGAGTCCAGAGGAGTGTTATGAAGGTCATCAGAGGGCTGAAGCACCTCTCCTACAGACTGAGAGAGTTGGGCTTGTTCAGCCTGGAGAAGACTCAGGGGTGACCTTATAGCAGCCTTCCAGTACAAAAGGGGCCTAAAAGAAAGAGGAGGACTGACCTTTTAGTAGCGCCTACAGCGACAGGACAAGGAGTAATGGTTTTAAACTAAAAGAGTTTTAAATAAGATTTTGGTTAGATATAAGGAAGAAATTTTTTTATGATGAGGGTGGTGAAACACTGCAGCAGGTTGCCCAGAGAGGTAGCAGATGCTCCATCCCTATAAACATTCAAGGTCAGATTGGACAAGGCTCTGGCTCATGGTATGGGGGGTGAACAAGATCTTTAAAAATACTTTCCAACCCAAACTATTCTATGATTCTACATAATATAACCATATGTGTACCCCATATACGTGGCATACTGCATATATACTTGTGTATTTTCCTATAGAGCTAAAAACTGGACAGTAATTTTTAAAGTATTGGCTGGTAAATCAGCAAGTAAGTACCCAGGCCCAAACAGGTTTAACTTCCATGCATGAGCATATCTGTTAAGGCTCTTAAGTTTTTAAAGTTGGTATAAACATAAATATGATTGCTGTATTGCTAAGCAGACTGGTGACATGCCTGTACAACTAGGATAAGCAAGTCAACCTGGATGCACCCTACTTTTTGCTTCATTTTGCAGTACTAGTAGTGAAAACAGATGAATTCCAGGATGCTTTTGGTTTGCTTTTAAACACAGAAAAAAAAAAAATCATTCAAGATAACTTCCATTTGTGGGTAAGCACTGATGAGGATCTTGAAAATTGCTACAGTGTTTGCCTGAGCCCAAAACCACTATGTGACTGCACCACTGGCAATGAATATTAAAGGCAGTAGCTGACTGCTCAGCCTTGGAGATGAGCTCTCTAGTGCCTCCTCTGAAAAATAACATCAGCTGTTTAATGGTGGGATAAACTGTACAGTCCCCAACAGCTGGCATGGCAGGCTGATGGAGTGGTAGAGAAGGCAGCGGAAGTCAATGGGGTATTGGTCTTGCCTCAGCAGCATCAGTTCTCCCACCCTGCTCTCTAAAAGGTTCTTTTTGTTAAAAACATTCATTAACACATTTCTTATCAGCAGGTAAATCTGATTCACTGAGTGACTAAACAGCATATCTTTCCCTCCCAGATTTTTGGATGTCCACACCCAGAGAAGTTAATTGCTTCATAATGTTCAAAGGACCCCTAGGACCTGAACCTAACCCTTCTCATTGCCAATCAGCACTGGCCTGCATTAGCTTTATAGGTAATATATGTAAATGAAAATGCTCAGCTTGATTATGCATTAAATCTATTATTAAGTGTTATTATCTGGATTTTCCATGCTCTGAAAATATTTACAAATTTCTAATCAGCCACAAACCTGTATTAAACAGTTGGATTAAAACTGTCTGCATCAGTTCAAGGAAACTTCCCAACATGATCAACAAACAGTAATTAAACATCATTAAATATCACCAGCAGCTAACATTACGGAATAAGCTATGCTGAAAAGGAGGAAGTAGGGAGCCATTTCTGCATTATGGGCAAATGATGATCTTCATGAATTAAGATTCATCCACCATGGCCTGTAGGTACTGCTACTGAAAACTGCCTGTATTCTTTAGGGACAAAATTCACAGAGTGGAGGCTCTGATGTGACACAAAGTTCAGCAGTACTTAATCAGTAGCACAATCACAGGACAACATAAGTTACAGCACTGCCACCTGAATTGCTTCAGCACTTCCACAAGCAAATGGACCAGATGAGCTGTACACCATGCCTGGGCATTGGAGGCCAGAGAAGAGAGACATCATTATTTGGTTCTCGCGGCTGCACAGCGCATGAAATTCGAGTACACCATTCACGAGGTCACTACAATTTAAACAGTATTTAATTGTGCATTTCACTGAGTTTCTCCATCCTCTTACCAGTCCCACATCTGCATTCAGACTAGTTGCATCATGCTGTTCCTCACCCTTCCTCTTGCTGTTCCTCTTCCATACATAAAACCATGATTCTGCACACTTCGGTTTTCTCTCTCGGTACATGGGAGTCCCTTGGGAGCAACCACAGGACTCTAATGAAAGTGCTCCTGATGGCATCAAGTGCTGTCCCTGAGCTTCATCATCAGCTGTTACTGAAAGCTTTTCGAACCACCACAACCACTCCATGGGATTTCACACATCCAGGCAATTCCTACAGGTCAGTCACCTGTGATGTTCAGCACCGAGTGTGAAACCAAGCAGAGAAACCACACAGACCTCAGCACACTTCTCATTGAGCTGCNTCTGAAGTTGAAGGTAATCACTTGTTTTGGGGTTGGGGTTTTTTTCCACATTTGTGATTTTCAAAACAAGTCTGAAATCAACAAAGCTTCGACAATAAAAAAATACATATACAACTCCTATATTTCATATTTTATCTCTAAAACAAATTTTAAAAATTAACAGCAATGTCTGCAGAAATATAACCTTTGAAATTTTCTAACAGCAATGAAATTATTCATAGCATAAATACCTCCTTCTAAAAGGGCAAACTCATTCATCAATAAAGTATTTGATCATTCAGAGGAAGGACACCAAATGATTAAAATCTGCTGCTATGCCCATTTAGCATTTTAGCACAAGCCAACTAATGCTTCATGTAATAATCACTCTAGAGTTAACTAACTTTTTTATTAGAAGGCGAGAACAGTAACTTTTATTTTTAAAAATCTTTTGTAACAAGTCTTCTAGCAGTGAAGTTTATACAAAATATCCACACCCCCCTATAGAAGATCACAGTATGAAGGAAATAAACTGCAAAATTACTGCAAAATTATTAACCTCCATAAACTGCATCATCTCCATTGTTAAATTTATTTCCTAGCCCTGGACTTTTAAGTTATGCACTAGCAATTTCAGATTGTTTTCTTCCAACTCTGCTGTCAGACTCATTACAATCTCCATATTGCAGAGTACTATCCCAGCCATTGGAACTACAAGGAGGAAGCCAAAATCTGACATCAGCCTCCTACTTCTCAAGCAGGATCAGTTCCACCTGTCACTCTCAAGCCTGCCCCAGACAGAGGTGCTATTGGGAACTGAGATGTAGATGTCTCCAACCAGTCAAGAACAATTTTTCTTGAATCACCACCCCCCCCTCCCCCGCCACTGCAATTATTTATGTAAATACAAGCTGCAGCTTCTGAGCAAGCAAAACAGCATCAAGGAAAAATGAGGCATGCATACACCTAAGCAACAGTGCTTATCTTGTTGACGTTGCTCTCTTTCTTCACGCGTCTGTTCAGGTATAACAAGCCTGTGTGGCTGCTTTCCACAACTAGCACTCTGAATAAAATCACTAAAAAAGTACCTAGCTTGTCAGCCAGGAATAGCTATGCCTCCTCTCTGTTATTTATTATCCATTGATGCAGCCCAGTAAGAAAATCAAGGGCAGGCAGTGCAAACTACTTGACTACAGTTTGAATTGGCCTCTAATACTGTGATGGTTTTTCCCAGCAAACACACACCTAGACGCAGCAAACCTCCTCTCCTTGGTTCAGAGCACACAACTGTACCTAACAGACCTCCTAATGCTGACAGAGACCGCATGAAAACCCCTACCATGAGGACCTGACATCCTAGAAGGTTCGGTCCCACATACAAAAACGCAGACCTCAGATTCACATTTCCCATCCCCTGCATGTTGGATAACTTTCATCTCTGCTCCAGCTTATCCCATTTCAGCATCTCCTAGCTTTATAAACTGGGAGATAGCAAGTCTTGCATTCGAAAGGGACCCAATGCCCTGAGGAGCTGTTAAGCGCCATTGGCTGTGATTTCATCTTCACTGTTTTGCATGGGAATTTACAGAAAGCATGAGATCCCTTTAAACCATAATACTTTGGTCCTTTTCAAGTATTTTAAGTAATGATTGCAATTAACGAGATCTTAGGGATTGTCATTATGAAGATACAGGTGTTTACATTGCTAATATGTATTCCTGAGATTTATTTTCCCAGGTACGCTGGACATTTACTACTTCAAAGTCAGCATGCAAAAAAATACCCACCACCTTATGGCTCCAGCTGTTTGGGCACAGAACCCTGCCAGTCGGGTTTCCTTCAGAGGAACCATCTCTGGATCATCTTACAGTACTATGACTCTCTACAAACACTGCTACTCAAACAATATCAGGAGCTAAAACCAAGGTCTCTCCACCTGGAATTGCTATGAAGCCTTTTTCACTTCTTGTGCCTTGGCTTTGCTTATAAGGTCTGGGAGAAAACAATAACGTAAAGCATTAATAAATGTCGTGTTCTCAATGCAAAGCCCTGGCAGCAGTTAATGCACAGTAAAACAAAGTCTTTGCCAAGCAATTAAGCTCGCAGAAGATAAGAAGATGACAAGAATTAAAGTAATTAATTAACTACATAAAAGCTTCAGATAACAAAAGTGGAGAGTGCCTGACTTGTCTCCAGTCACCCAGCACTTCGTTGCTCGACAGCAAGGTCCCATCCAACATCTCCTTCCCTGCTCTTGCCCCAGGAACATTAATATCTTCTCTTCCTCAATCCCTTCTGACTGAACCCATGAGCATCTGGTTCTTGATGTTAAGTACCTCTTGAACACCATTACCAAACAGCAGCAAACACTCCTAACCCAACATAATCAAAAAACCCTAGAACCACCCTGCAACATTAAACATAAATCAAGAAGTTGATTGCTTTCAGATGATCACGGCCACCGATCTGCAGCTAAAGGCTTCTGCACCAGCTATGTGAGAAAAGATGCAAGATGCACAAGAAGGGTGTCAGGAAAATAAAAGAGAATTCATTTCCAGGAGATAAAAGGAGATTCAATAAAAGCATTGCTCTTTCTTTCATTCAACTAATTCCATTAGCATGCAGTGATCTCAAGCATGGTACGGAAACCAGAAGTGATTACAGGCATGCAAGAAGGAAGCAAAGTTTTCAAAAATATTTTGCAGTAGGATTTTATAGGGGAATACTGAAACTCTTTTCGGTATCCTCCAAATCAAGGAGGATGTACTGCGTGGTGTAAGATTTCAGGTAAAAGCATGAAGTAAGAAGGAAAAAAGCTTCTGCCCAGAGTCTTAGCCTATTCAGGTCTCACTGACTTCACAGATTTACTAGGCTTTGCCAGCTGCTGCTCCAAAAGACTTAGATTCTGACCAGGCTTTCTGCAGAGCCCACAAGAGTACAATCAGCTGTCCCTTTCCAGTACAACTGCTGGCAGTGAATTGAGATCCTGATACATGTTCGTGTTACAAGTTGCATTTCATGGAAACTACTCCATATGGAGCACACTGTACTTGAGAGTTTTTACAATGCTTTGAGTCACTTCCCTGAAATTCAAGTTGTTCGTTTAACTCACCTATGAGATCACTTGTGCCTTATGATGATGAATTAGAAGAACCAAACAAGCACATTTTCCTGAGTAAAAATACAGACAAGGAAGAAAAAAATCCATGTGCACATCTGCAACTTCTTATATACTGCAGTAGCTAAAAGACCTTCCAAAAAACTTATCTCCTCTATAGCACCTTCCTTGCCTGACAAACAGGAAAGCCTAAATCTTTTCTTTTGCAAATTTTGAGCATGTGGAAAGGGACAAAATTATGCAGCATGCTTCTCTGCAAAGACAGCCAAATGAGATCCTATGCCGTTCTACTGTTAAGGACAAAAGCATAAAATACTTTCGGAAAAAACATGTTTATTTAACAAAGTCTACAACTTCAGAATATCAAACAATTTGCAGGTATTAATTGTCTCATTTAGGTCCGTGAATCATGAGTTTTATGTGTTTTACAAGTGCTACTCCCGGTATGTGGAGCAATGATTACTGGCCTGTCAGGGAGACCAGTAATATACGTTTGGCACTTGTTTGAAAATATTAGATCTTAAAAAAATAGTAGAATTACCCATCTACACTACATTTCTTGGATAATCACTAAAATCTGTAGGAGACACGGGGATATCTTTTTTGCTTTGTTTCATATGGGCACAGGTTTTATTCTTAACTGCTGTACAGTATATCTCCAGTTGTGCCAAGTGCCTACGGCTGAAGTAATATTTATCTGAATCAATACCTGTGTCTCTTCTTTACATTTCCTCTAGGCTTACATCAGTACTGAACATTGTGTTTCACTGAACAATTTTATTTGATATGAAAGGCACTGACTGCTCTTTTTTGGAACAAACAGACAAACAAACAAACAAAAAAAAAAAACCACAAAAAAACCAAAACCCACCACAAACCTTTGACCTATTATGTGAATTAACTCAGAAATACTTTTTTAGTAAACTTTAAAAGTAAATACAAAGAGTAATGCCATAGTAAACTTCACCAGTTCAGAGGTTACTGTAAAGCTATATACACATACATTTGTTTTATATTCAAAGATCATTACAGACATATCAATTAAATGATAAAAATATGTTAAAGTGTGTCTCATTTACCCCAACATTCACACTGGCAGATGATTTGACTTTCATTTACTTTGCTATACAAGTCCCTGATACCAAAATTTACCCCAAAGCTCCACAGAAACTTTTCAGAGATCAATACTAACCTGTAACCTCAGGAAAATACACATGTTCTCTGTAGATGGGATTAGCCCAGCCCTGGAACCAACTCCTTTGTTTTGTGTGCAGCTCCCAGCTCGAGAAGTAGGACACAGATCTTCAGGGACTCCTTTCTTTCTTTCAGCAAGGCATATTAAGAACAGCTTTGGTTTAGGTTGCTCAAGCATCTAAATACTTAAGGTTAGCCTATGCTATTACCAAGCTCAATCAACAGAAATGCTTCTTCAGAAAAGCATTTCTGGATATAGAATATTACACAGATCCACACACCACCTGTGTGCACTGACAAGAAAAGTATTTACATTTACTATCAAATTTTTCTACCCAATTGATGGTATCCAAAGGCCAGAGGTCTTTTCTTTACACCACAGACCTGGTCACATATGGCAGCATACCATAAGATGCCGGTGTTGTGATCTGCCACAGCAGTCCACATCATGGATGCTACCCCTTCTTTGAAGGACAAATGGGAGAAAAAGGGAGGATGGGGAACCAGGACAAACATGAGACACTGTTTGCTCTTGGAACATCTGGGTGCTGGCAGAATAGCCACAGTGATGCAGCTATGTGCACTTTTAAAAAGCCCAAAACTTCTTTAAGTACTCCTGGAGGAAGGAGTGAGTACTTGGATTCAAGTCTGCCTTTCCCCCCTCCCCCCCAACCCCCCATTCCTTAACAGTATCACTGTTAAGCTGTATGATACAGAAGGGAGAAAAATCATTCACTTTCTTCACCTTGAGGTGAATCTTTCTTACTACAAATATTCCTCACAGTGTCTTGGTTGGAGACTGAAAGCTGTATTGTAGTATTCATAGCAGCAATCTGCATTTGAAAAAAGTTACTACTGTTGTTACTCACAACTCTTATTGCTTAATCACTTCTAAATCCTCACATGTAAAGCAATAGTTTGAGAAACTGTGGTGGTTGCCTTCTGAACACAGGAAGACACAGCTCACAAATTGCAAAAAGAAATTTTAAATCTCATCCCAAAAGCACAGTTTTATGGTCACATAATAGCTGAAGCTGAAAAACTATCACAAGGGAAAGTTAATTGATATCCAGAACACACAGTTAAAAATCCATGCTTAAAAACAAAAATAATAGTAAAAAAATCTACTTAACAGATAAAACTTTGTGTATTTCTGTTGTAGTATCCCTTTGTGCCTTATCTCCTAGTCCATTATCTTCACTGTATCAAATAAAATGGTTGAAAACTTTCCACCAAAGAGTATTTAAAGAAATCCAGGATTCAAAGGAGCTTTGAAAAGCACTACACTGAACATTAAATGTTCGTCACTATCCTTCAGTCTGACTCATTTATTTAGTTCGTTAATTCATGAGGCGAGGATTATACTTTACACTGGTGTTTGCACTTCTCCAAGAATGTTCCTCGCTTTCACTGTAGCATGTGCCAGTGCCAGTTCACTACTACTAGCAAGACTACGTGATTCACTACAGTGCTATGTACCAGATAATCATTATGGTTTGAATACAAAATTGTCCTGTTTTCCTTTTTTTTTAAATTCTAGATTCACATTTTCCTATACAGATGTTTTTGAGAGAGAGAGAGAGAGAAAATACCAGGACAGGAGTGAGGATCTTAGCTGGGATTTAATTTGATTTTTGGACAGTAGCATGTTTCTACTTTCATCTGATACAAGAAAAGTGCAACAGCTTTCTAAGCACCAGCCAGATACTTACATGCAAACCTTTGAAAAAATCCCACTATTAGCATTTAAACAAAAGCCCATATCCCAAATTTCACCAAACTCAAAACAAGTCACAAGCATGCCATAAACCAATAAATACCAAACGGAGACTGAAAAACAAATGTGAAACAAAAACTCCAACCCCCCCTCCAACCCAACAACAAACCCTTTTAAAGTAATTCTACAGCCAACATACCCTTCCAGCTGTAGCTTTTAATGCCTTCCCACAGAGGCATCCCCAGAACTGATGTATGTCAGATGTGTGCACCCTATAACCTGATATGCAAATCTAGTGTGCAAGTGTTCTTGCTGATATTGAGCGGAAACATCCAACCACAAAGTATCAGAATAAACTCATACAGTCACATCAAAAAAGCTGGCTAAGAAGAGAAGACCGTTTTGCAGAAAGCTACCCCTCCGTGTCTTAATTTCTCAGCCCTGATTTCAAAAAGAAACAGTAATTAAACATACGCATAATAAATCCTTCTATACCAGATTTAAGGAAAGCACATTTTGCCCAAGAGCTCATCCATCTTTTGCAGCTGTTTTAGTTTGATAAAAGATGCTGCCTTTCTTCCCTCGTGTACCTTAGTTGTCCATAAAAAAAACATTAAACCCAAAAGCAACAAAAGTGCAGATTAAAATTTCTTACTTAGAGCAATAAGATAATTTGTATTGTTCTCATGCCAAGGGAACGTCACCAGCCTCTCAATCTCTGAATGGTCTGTTGCTCTGAACAAACTCCATCGCTCTGAACACTGCCAAGAAACCAAAGCATGGCTCTGATGCTCGGACGGCTGGTGCTCTGCACCATTTCAAACACACATCTGCATCTCCACTCGCTGAAACCCTCCACTGAGGTGCCACAAAGAGCTACTCCTGTTCATCCAGAAACTGCCAAAAATCAGAGTTCACTGACTTCTAAAAAGGTGCAGAGAGCGGTCAAAGCTGAGCTGGAGGAAGCACTCTCAGCTGAGACAGCTGCTCACATCATTTCTTTCCCTACAGCAGAGTCAGCTAAACCAGCGGTACACTGAGCATCCCCTTGGGGGACACAGATTGCCTTCTCACACTTGGGCGTACTTTATTCCAATCCCAAAGATATAGAGATTAATGAGACTGGATATGACATGAAACCATATGTTAAATGATTTCAAAGCCAGTCTCTAAATAGGCAAGGCTTGTTGGAGCATTTCAAGCTGCTTCTTCCCCCATGCTAATTCCTGTCAGATTTTGAACGATAATGTTGAAAATTTACCAACTGAAACGTCTAGAACATAGATTAAGGCTTGAACTTCTTGTATACACATCTTGGTTTGTTACTGTCCTACTTAATAAGAGGGGCTCATCCTGATTTGGACAGCCACTTGTTGATACTATATACAGCACATGAACATAGGTAAAACTTCACTCTCTCACAATCGGAAACAATAAAAAAATAATAAAATGATGGCACATGTAATTTATAATCAGACTATCTCGTGATAGTCTATCACACGTTTCTCTCTATACACTCCACATGCCTCTAAGGTCACCTTTCATCTCCAAGTGTCTGAATCAAAGCAAAAACTTTGCTACTGGATAGGGCATTAAGAGTAGCCAGACAACAGGTACTCTGAGATGACAGAGAAGCACGATGGTGGTACTTGCACACTAAAGAGCAATTCAGGATAAGGAAGAGGGAGGTGATTTTTATTTATTTTGAAGTATAAAATGAAAGCAGACAGGACACTTCAGATGGAAAGGGTAATACTGTAAATTCAATTTTTTTCCTCCTGTTTCTTGAACTGCAAAAGTAACTGCAAATCTCTACTGCAAGAAAATCTGAAAGCTGACATTCTAATGACCTCGTTAAGAAGGACCACAGCCCTGCTGCAAAGCCCATTAGGAGGAAATAGTGGCCCAAGGGCACTAGGTGGAACTGTGGTCACCTGAACCGAGCCCAACCAGTTTTCCTCAAATTTTTCAAATCAAAAGGAAACCGGTAACTATGGACAAGCGGATCTGAGAATCCAAAGCAGAGTAGCCACACTAGCCATGCTAACAAGTAACACCCTGGCTTTCAAATTAGTAACTTTAATGGCTGGTATAAACTGTGTCCTGTATGATGCAAGCTTCTATGTATACACAGAGGTAGCTCCTTGAACTACAGAATTTAAAAATCCCAGCCTACAAAAGAGAAAGGAACAAATGCAAAGCGATACCCACAGGAAGTAGTCACTAACATACACACACTGTTCTCCATTGTGTCCTGCAACTCTCCAAAGTGCTTTTTATGACACCAGTAATGGTCTGCAATGGACTGCAGGAGTCTGACTTACATAAAACAAAGTTTTAATCTGATTGTTTAAACTCATGTTCTGAATTTGCTCTGCTAAATTAAGACATTACCAGCACTTTCTGAACAGTTCGCTCTCCGAATTGTCTTCTGAAATGTCAATGTGTCCTTTAATCTTTACAATATTATCCATGGTCTGTGTTAATTAAAACCTCTGGATTAAGTGATGAATACTGACTCTTTACATTTCCATTACTTCACAGCAGGGAGGAAGGAAAAAATACAAAACACCCACACTTTTATTACAAGAGCATAGTACTTGAGTAACTCAGAAAAGAAGGCTGAAAACAGTGGTCTACATTTACTTAATGATAAATTCTAGAAAGAATAGAGTTCTTTAAAAAATTATATGGTACATTTCTATTTTTTTTAATATAAAAGAACTTACAAGAAACAAAAGTGTTCTTCCTAGTCTGTTGAAAATAAAAATAGAGAAATCATTAAAATACTTGAGACTTATTAAAAAAAAGTATTTTGTGCATTTGAAAACAAGGGAGAATCTGTATTTTTAGAAGGTGGCACATTTATTCTCATAAGGAAAGGTTCCTGCTTACCACTCCAATAATAATAAAAAAAAAACCAAATACAAAACCCCCAAGATATGTTAGCAAGTGCATTTTTACTTTAACACCATTCTTCTTAAGAAACTTCTCAAAACAGTCAGTCTTCCGTATAACCACACATGTAGAGCTTGCTAAAAGAACAGTTGTGCTGAGCACTTGGAGATTTCAGAGACACAAAGGAAACAAGATGCAGGAGACACAAAGCATGAGTCAGAAAGCGCTGCTACACATCTGCCACTAGTGCAAGGTGCCGAAATTGGAAAATTGGATTGGGGCTTTCAGCACTGCCAGGGAAAAAAAAAAAAATAAAATTCAGCTTTCTACTCCAGACTGCTGGATGTTGTACCACTCAAAAACGCAATTAATCCGTGCAAGAAGGGCACAACAGCCTGAAAGCCCCTGGAACATTTATCTTTCAAGCCACAGTAGCAGCTACCATCCAGAGAAGGATGGGGGGTAGGCAAAGGTATGTGCTGAAAAGGCTTGCTGACAGCACAAAGACCATATGGCTCCGTACTTGCCACATGCCAAAGACTAGCCTGGCCCAATCAAGCTGTAACAGAGAAGTGTAGGGATCCAGATGTTTTAATTCATGCAAGACAGCATAGCCCTTCCGTTTAAAATAGCATGCTTTCTTCCTACGAGCTGCTGGAAAGACTTCAGATATTAACGCACTCGATCAGCACGCTTAAAGAAACAAATGTAAGATTGAAAGACTACTCAGAAACAGATGGGCAAGCTCTGAGACATTAGGTCCCTCAGACGTTGGATGGTCCAAATGGTCAGGAAAGGAAAGATGAAGGGGAAAAACCTGAAGTTTTATATCAACCTATTTTGGACCTTCTATATTAGATGGGCTCTTACAGACACACATATTCATAATTTATCACATTTTAAAGAAGCTAACCTATTTGATAGGTTTCTGGAATAGTCTTGTTCAAGTATGTTTCTCACACTTATAAAAACAAAACAAGTAGAAAACTGCAGGCTGTCAACAGTTAGGAGTTAATTTTTTTTCATAATTTCCCTGTTCCTCCTACTCTATTTCCCAGTCTCACTACTTGAAAAGACAAATTCCTCAAAGAAGGTATTATGTAAATTATATCCTGTAAATAACATCTGCAAACTTACTATGTAAATAAGCATAGAAGCCTTGACTTATTTTGTCAACAATATTTATAAAGAAGATGCCTTCCAAAATTATTTGAATGAAGGTGTTGAGTCATTCTGCCCTTTCCAACAACAGCAGTGATTCAATCAGTTTACAACTACATACAAAGTTGTAAAATTACATTAGATTTGCAATTTCAAGCAAGACATACATTTCATAAAATGTCTGTGTATTAGCAACAAATGTACTTAGCTTAGTATATTTGATTTCAGTTAGCATAGTCTTTGAGGGCGATTTGAAGAGACCACACCTGCTCTTGTCAATTTCAAAATAAGTTCTTCCATTATTTTATGGTTTTAATTGCTGCATAATTTTGCATTTTGGAGAGAAGTTTCCAAACAACAACCTTTTTTACATTATTATCACTTCAATTTTCAAAGAATTCAGAAAGTACAATGATGTAAACAGCAGTCAGAAGCATGTACAAGTCCTAAGAAGGAAAGTTCTCCTGTTAAACACACTGCTGCATTTCACATCTTACAAATTCGGTTATTTTTTTTTTTTT
>VXBZ01007326.1:672737-688907 GCA_013399135.1 Heliornis fulica | reverse complement strand
TTTTTTTAAGTGAAGCCCCGTGTGCTGGTTTTGGCTGGGGTAGAGTTTACTTTCTTCACAGTAGCTGGTATAGGGCTATGTTTGGGATTTGTGCTGAAACAGTGCTGGTAACACAGGGATATTTTCATCACTGCTGAGCAGTGCTTACACAGAGCCTCTTCTGCTCCTCACCCTATCCAAAGAAGAGGCTGGAAGTGCACAAGGCGCTGGGAGGGGACACAGCTAGGACAGCTGACCCCAACTGACCCAAGGGATAGTACATACCATACAATTTCATGCTCAGCATATACAGCTGGGGAAAGAAGGAGGAAGGGACAGGGGGAGGGGGTAAGGCTGGGCAGCACATTTGGAGTGATGGCATTTGTGTTCCCACATACCCATTACATGTGCTGGAGCTCTGCTTTCCTGGAGATGGCTGAACACCTGACAGCTCATGGGAAGCAAAGAATGAATTCCTTGTTTTGCTTTGCTTGTGTGTGAGGCTTTTGATTTACCTGTTAGACTATCTTTATCTCAATCCACAAGTTTTCTCACTTTTACTGCATCCCCTACCCCATCTCACCAGGGGGGAATGAATGAGTGGGCTGCATGGGGCTTAGCTGCCAGCTGGGGTTAAACCACAACACCATGAATAATGGCTTCATTTTGAGTATTTCTGCACTGGCAGACACTAATGGCTTTTTTTCACTCAGCCTCCAATTATAGAGAGCAGTGATTAGCTACTCCTTACAAATATAATTAGCTGATTAAGAAAAAGGGTAGAAGAGATCAAAGCTCTTGGAGCATATACCCTTGTATTGCAACAATCGATTCAGTGATTTAAGAGGATAAAACACTGCATTCACACAACATATGTAAGCTGTCATCTCCTCTAACTGTTAAGTTGTCTCAACCACAATAAAGAACAACCTTCATGAAAGACTGAAGAAGATTCTTTTCCCTTTCTGGAAATGCCAAGAGCTGCTAGGGTGCCAGCAGAATGTGCTGTGGGAGGCACAGCTTTCAAACCCAGCATGGTCTCAGACTTTATCAGAGCTATCCATACCTTGGCTTACCACTAGTCTTCATGAGACTCAAAGGTTTAGTTCCCTCTCACCAATCCTGAAGTGCTCTCTGAAGCTTCTGGGTTTTTTTCTATTTACTACATAAAAAGGAAAGTTGTAAGAAAATGCCTTTCCTCCCCTAAATCCTCCTGGAGTTCATCAGTTCACCTTCTGGTCACTAGCTCCACACCAACCATCAAGTCTACCAAAAATGTAAGACAGACTTGGTCCGAGACCAAGGCAATGAAACATGATCACCTCTAAAACCCAACTGTCCTGGCATGTCAATGGAAGAGAAAACACTTTCTTTAGGGCTAACCCAAGATCATGTCCAAAGACCAAAGAGCAAAGGTCTCCATCAAAAAACCTTGCCACCTTCAGAAAAAAAAAAAAAAAAAGGTACCTTTCTGTGACCTCATCTTGCCCAACATAAACAAACACTAACATGTAAATATATGTGCATGTAACCATTTGAAAAACTCCTAAACAACACACTCCCCTGCACATGCCCTTCTCTTCCTGGAAAGGGGATGAAACCAGCAATATTTGACAGATGTTAGTCAAGTTGTTTAATGCATTCTTGAAAGTGCATTTGAACAGCTCTAAAAATTCATATAAACAAAAATCTCTGCTAAACCTATAACTTTAGCCGCATATAAAACTGTACTGTTCCTGCTGCCGGGTGAGATGGAAACATGTTAAAGTCACATTATTTTGCAAGGTTTACCTTAAAGCTTAAAAAAATAATCATGGATAGGAAGAGAAAAATGACATACAGCAAAGAAGCTCAAACAGGGCATCTAGGAAGGTGCTGAGTTTCAACTTGCCAGGTTTCTGACACATTATCCCTCAGGGATGAGATTAGACACTTTCAGAAGATGGGTGTGATCAGGCCTTCACACAGTGCCTAGGGATCCATGGTGCATGGGAGCAACACCACTTATGGGATCTTGCAGATTCTTATGTTAGCTCTTACACAGGTTAACCAGAGTCTCTCCCACCTAATACCACTGCTGACTTGTCAGTCTGGCTACTGCCTCACTCTGAAGACACAGCACAGCTACCACAGTTCAGTTCCAGTTCTGGTCCACCTTATTTCCCCATCAGAGGTCATGGCAGCGCATACAAACAATCCTATTTCACAGTTCAGTGACCCCTATTCCTATATCCCCTCCATTTCTTCCATGCTGCCTACTCATGGGCAAGTGCTGGCCAGCACCCCTGTGGTAACACAGCTTTGGTGCTTTGCACTCTGTAACTGTAAAGCTCCGTTTCCCCTGGTTCTTTCTGCCCTGCATACTCTCCTTCAGTCTTCCCCTCCTTCTCCTGCAGCAATCCAGCACTGGCAGAGATCCACCACACCCAGAGCAAGACAGAAAACTGGAAAGAGGGTTATACACATCCAAGTGCAGGCTAGGTCCCAAAGGCTTTTCTCTCGTGCCTAGTATCAGCCACCTAGACAAAGACCCAACGTGGTAGGGGCAGCACTATTTCCATTGTGAAAGATGATTTTCACCACTTTCACTTGGCTTCTCTCTTGACTCCTTTCATGCCAGGTCACCTTTCAAAAATACTCCCATGCTGCTCTTCCTGACACATTTGTCCTGTTCCAGCCAGCCAAGCATCTCCTTTGCTTTGCTCACAGGTAGCCCCTTGCAGAGGGACACAAAGGTGCAGCACAGCAGCTACCTTCATGCCAGAAGAGCTGAAGAGACTTGCTGGAAAGGATGATACTGCCTTATCTCTTGAACATACCAGTTCTGCAGATAAACTTGTCGGAGAGTTCATCTGGTGGTCATATTCCAACCACATGTTAGGCATTTCCACCTCTTTTATCTGAAAAGCACTGTGAGCACACACACAAGCAACGCAGCATTATACTTGCACACATGCCTGACTTGTCTATGAGAACCAGCCCAAACCAACAGATGGGAAACCCTCCTACAGGCATGTGCCTCCCCAGAGCTGGGCCCACAGCAGGTTCTCAGCAGAGAAAAACTTCTCAGTTTATACTTCCAACAAAAAAAAAAATTCACCTCTTAAAGGCCAAAGCATTTTAGAGTTTTTCAAGAGGCTGCTTTACACAAGCACTAAAATGATGTTATGACTGTTTGCGAATGTAAGACTGTATTTAATCAACTAGAGGATCAAATACTGAATTTCTAATCACAAACCCTATTATCCTATTACCTTATTAACACCAAGTTCTCCACTTCTTAAACAGTGTTTTGATTGATTTTTTCCTTTTCTCTAATGTAAGCAACACACACAAACATACAGAAATTTTAGGTCACAAGTAAACAAAAGTCTAAAAAACAGAGACTGCAGAACGCCGGGGTTTTTTAGTTACTTTCACCCTAACCTGTTTTCCTAAACACAATGTTTAGGCTTTAAATCAGTCACTAGAGGGGTACACAGGCACCTCTAACAACCTATAGCTGAGTGCAGTCAAATTTAGGCTACTGATACTTAGGAACTCAGACAAAGAAGTACAAAATTGAGGCATTCCAGGATGCCCACAGTGAGATGATAACTTATGGCAGGTTACTGCCATAAGTTATCATCATTGAACTCTTAAGTTCCTCCACACAGACAAAGGTCCAGCCTGCCCAGTCTTCTGAGAGTGGACATCAGCAACAGTAACCACCTTTTAGGTATCAGAGCAGCTAGAACAAAGGCCAGGAGGAAGAAAACCCCAGCACTTGTCAAGGAACTCCATCTTTCATACCTAGGGAAGTATCCTAGCTGGAGGATACCCTGGTTAACAGGACTTGCTACATTGTCTCTCAAAGTCAAGACACTAAGAAGGCAGAAATGCAAGTACCATTGGAGAAAGTGTCACATAAGATGAAAAACTTCAAGAAAGAGGGAAATGCTCTTGTACTGGTACCAGTGTTTGCCCAGAAAAGGGCAGGACCAGCATTCCAAATACAGCTCCCTGAAACCAGCATCAGTTTTACAGTAGATTATCACTGGATAATCCTGACTCTGAAATGCCTGCTGGCACTGAGCTCAGCTTGAAGAGGATGGGCGGAGGCTGGTCTCCCACAGGATAGCCTCTGCCCTAGTAATGAGGGCAATTACCTGCATAGGAAAGCTCAATCCTCTGCAGGCAGGACAGAGCCTGTACCCAGATCTCTCATTTCTTAGAGAAGTACTTTAAGACTTTCTCTTAAGTAAACATGTCTATGAGGGCAGCAGCTCCTACTCCAATGAAGTTACACACAGACCTGGTCACACCTGACTTTATAAAAAGTTTCTTCAGACAGATGAAAGAACTCGGATGTCCAAACACTTGCATCTCTACTGGTGAGGGATGAGTAAAAAGAGGCTACAGGCATTTCTTAGCCTCTAGTATCACTAATTTCTTATGCCAAGGATCTTTCACACTAATTAGAAGTTATCTAATGAATTCAGGTGCCAGACCTGGTTACCTGCAAAATAATGATGTGACTTTTTTAAGGATTTAAAAGAACATAATATACATACCTAAGGCTACTTCGGGAAAATTTAGATAAACTGCAACCCACAGCACTAAAGTTAGCTATATAAAAGTTTCTGCAGTTACCACCCAGATCTTACTGGCCTCATCACATGCAAGTTTGGTTCCAAGCCATCCCAAATCTACTAGCTCTGATCCCAGCAAGACAATTTTTAAGCTCACTACTTCTGCGGACATAATCTGACAGCGGAGATTCTTAGCTAAATAAACATGACTAGTATCAAAGATTTTGCTTGAGCAACATAGTGAGTG
Source organism: Heliornis fulica (assembly GCA_013399135.1). Lineage (NCBI taxonomy): Eukaryota > Metazoa > Chordata > Aves > Gruiformes > Heliornithidae > Heliornis > Heliornis fulica. Next base: position 684,110 of record VXBZ01007326.1, on the reverse strand, counting down.
TAATGACAGAAACATGCAGAAGATAAAACATCACAAGGCTGACACAGAGCACAGTCAGCAGTCTGGCAATAGTTAAAAAGTTTCTGTGTAGGCGCTTTGCAGATGTAAGTTACTTCTGCCAGGATAAGCCTCAAGACTTCATCTTTATTGAAACTGGCTTTGCTGACATGTGCTTGAAAGCCATTGTGTGTGTATTCTCCAAAAAAGTGAAAAGAACAAAGGGAAACATGGAATAAAGATGAAGTCTTATTTATTATATACTTATGGACCTGTGGCTGCATAAACAAAACGCATGGTTATGATACATATATGTCCATCTCATTTTTCAAAAAGACTTACAGACCCCAGACTAACATTGTTTTTCTTTCCCCTCTTCTCCACTGTGCCTGCTTCTCAGCCATCAAATTAATGAGAATCAACTGACTAAAATGTAAAAGGGCCAATATTCTCCTTTCACTTGAGAGTAAAAAAAAAAACCAGAAGCCTTTGCATTGCACTGCAAGGAACAGAAAAACACTTGAGCCTTTCAGACAATGATGTGCTTACAGTTCTTTATATGAATATTTTGGTCTTCAGCCTAAGCCCCTTTTTCTTGCACACAAGGTTTTTCACTGTTGTTTTGTTATCTGAAAACCTACTACAGAAAGTTCATCCATGACTCTAGTCCTTTGTCTCTCAGGCAATGTGAAGTAACAGTAGCTCTCCTTTTCCCCAGATTAATGAAATACTGCTCTTAAGTAAAATAATTCAGGAATTCCATCTGGTTTAGAAATTCTGTCCTGGTCATGTATTTTATGTACAACACTGAAGTGGAAAATCACCATATTCCACTTCAATAAAACAATGGTATTTTGCAAGACACTGACTTCCAGAATGAAAGAAAACTTTAGAAAATTAGTCACCATTTCATTCTAAAGTTTAAGGTTGTCTCAAAACCAAAGCAGGTGGCATAGAAATTTCCATAAAATTTAATATTACACCAAAAAACCCATCCAAAGCAAATATAAAGAGCTAGTTTTGAACAGCTCATTAATTAAGCCCTACCTAGAGTACTTGGAGCTCTGGACAATGTGGTACCATTCTTATGGGGATTTGAACTGACTACATACTACAAGAGTAAACTTTTCCTCCATAAAGCAAGAGCTACTTCCAGTGTTACTGCTTAGAACTATAAATATGTATTAAAAAGCATCTGGTAAAACACTTCTGTGTATCAACAACATTGCCAAGGATCATAGCTGTTTTACACCGATTTGAGGAGACTAGTATCATTAGCAAAGATGAGCAGTGAACTTATTCAGCAGGAAAAATCTGCATAGATGGGAAGATGAAACAATGAATAATTCTGTAGTTTTGATCCATCCTAAAAATACTTTGTATTTTCTCCCCGAAGAAATCAGAACTTTTTTAACCAGCACAAACTAATGGATACAGTAACTGTGCGTGGCTTGTTACTTCTCTCCTCCCCTAGACATTCACAGACAGGGTGGAAAGGAAGACAGAGATCCAAAAGTTACAGTTCTTTATACCACTGCCCATATCCAAGGCTTTCATGTTGGGAGCCACAGATATAAATGCTGCATCTAGTTTTATGAGGTGCTTTTTATAGCATGGGATTTGGTATTTAGTCCTGGAACACATGCTGCACTGGTTTAGGAAGCTACATTTTTAGATAACAAATTTTGAAAGCAGCAGAGACTGTGACATCTGGAGAAACCTGACAGACAGAAGTAGTGAGGAAGAGTTTCTTCTTGATGAACAAATAATGATCATTTTTGGCTTGTAATGAGTTTACTAAAAGCACACAGTGCAGAAGTGCTGCCTGTGTACATCACTGTCCCAGGTCAACTTTAGACTGCATAAACAAGTGGAGTGTATATCCTTGAATAGAGAGTAAAGCTTTACCTGTCATCTTCCCTTCCTCAGCAGAACAGTGAAAACAACCAGTGAGGTGACAGTACCCTGTGGAGAGCTATGGCCACCAGACACAGGGTGCCTGGAGCTATCACCCTTCACTTTTTCGTGTCCATCCTCCCCCCCACACACACTGCCAGCCCACAGGCACCTGCTCCAATTTTCAGGTCCTCCAGCACAAAATATTCTCACGTGAGACTAAAGCCAACATAAACCCCAAAATTTCTTCACCCAAAAGCGTAAAAGAGGCAATGCTGCCCATATTCTGGGCACAACGATATCAAAACCCTCCAGCAACTCAAGTCATTTGCATGGCATTTCTACATTTGGAATTAATACTTTAATAAAGAAATCTGATTTCTCTCCTTGGCACCCTTTCAAATACTCTAACAATTGTCTGGCAAAGTTGCTACCACAGATAACGACATATCTAAAGTAAAAGGTAATTCTAAGGTAAAAGCACATACGTCTGCCAGCCTTGGCTCACAATTCCAGCTGCCAGTGTCACAGGACTGTGAAATCCATTTGCTGCACTAGGTCATCCATGAGACCTGAATTGTGCACAACTCACTGTTGTCAACCATGTGCAGTTAACATTTGTTAAACATCTGACAAAGCACTGAAACAAATTACCTTCTTTATTTAGCAACACAAGGCTTGAGAACAGATTTTCTCTTGATTTAATGGGATAGTTCTGTCCATTATCCCATTAGCTACGCACTGCTAGAAACACCCTGGGCATCGTACTGCCAAACAACTGATTGAGCCTATTAGAGGCTCTTCAAACAACATCAGCTCCTTCTGCTCTTGATTATTAAAAATAGTCTTACAAAATTAGATCAGATCACTAAATGAGTGAAAATCAACCAATAATAAGCCCCACTTACTACCCATACATGGAGTGATTTTTGAAAAATAAAGTCCCTAATCAGCCTTTATTAAATATGAGGTCATTTCTCAAGGTGCCACAATAATTTTATTTGTTGAAAAATTCTGGATGCATAAAATCATACTGATATTAAAATCACTACCAAGAACATACAGTTTTCAGCTTTATGTGAAATTATAGTTCCAGTCTAGGGTTACAGCTCTGAATGGAGTACCACTTTCACCATATTGATACACAACACCTTTGTTTATACATCTTTGTATCAAGGCAAGTATTTTAAAGCTTTTGGGTTTGCCAAATACTACTGAATGTTTCGGTGTTTCAAAATATGTTAGACTAAAATAAAAAGAAGAGAAACAGTTTGGAGAATTAGTGACTTTATGTTTCAAAAATCACTCAATTTTTTTCGTAAAGTCAATGTACAATAAGAAATCCCAATAAAATAAAGGAAGAAGCATTAAAAGGATAAAACTATACAGCTGGTCAGTGTGCAGAAAAAGCAGTGTGGTAAGTGAAATAGTAATGTCAAAAGAAAATACCTGTTTTCAGAATAGGGCTGCTCTTACCCCAAAAGAAAATCAATAATAAAAAAAAAAAGAAAAAAAAAGAGGATGAGATAGCTTTTCCTCTATCTTGGGGAGATAAGAGTTACATCACAAGCTCAAGTTCTGCTCAACCTGTTTGGTTTCTACCAGAAATGCATTTATCTGCTGACCAAGAACATGCAAACACAACAATCTGGTTTCACACATGGCTCTTGGCTCCCAACAGAAGCAGTGGCACTCTGCATCTGTCTCCCAATCTACTCGGTTTGTGTGTCTGTGTTCGAAACCCAATCCAACCAGCAAGTTCACACCATGCATCTAAGCCTCCCTAAACCCAAGGCTGAAGCAATGTATCCTAACCAAACCCAGGAGCCACTGCTACATGCTGACCTTCAGAGAGCTGTGTTAGAGCTGTGATTTGGAATAATGTTTTGACAGCACTGTAAGGAGTCCATTTACTCCTGTAACTGTTTGAAACTGTTCCCTTGACACCTCTTAGAGACCTAACTGTGGTCACAGATGAAGGCTGAACAGCAACCTGAGTCAGTGATTTTATTTTTTTTAAAATCACAATTATTTTACAGGGAAAAAATCCTCCATGTAACACAGGAACAGACTTCAAAATTTCCCTGTTAGCCTATTACAATACCGGGAAAGAGCTACACTGGTCCTGGTGAGAACAAAAGATTATCTATTTCTGATCATACAGCCAAAAGTACCTCCTCTCACTGCTTAAGATGTTTCACAGCACAATTACTCTGATGTGTCCTCGAGTCATAGCCGTAACACCTCTTAAATAAAAAACAATTTCACAGGTTTGGTGAATTTACATAGATTCATTTGCCTTTTTTTCTCAAGTTAATGACAATAAATACAAAAACACCTCTTGTGCATTTGTCTCACTTAAATCAGCTTAAACATGCAACCAATACATTTATTAGTTGTTGGAAAAATCCATCACGCATCCTCATGTCTGATAAGTGTTCCAGTAGCTCATTGTGCAAGAATCATGTTTAGACACAGCAAAAAAAAAAAAGGAAAATTACAACTTACTTAGCATAAAAACCATCAAATCATTGATTAATCTGATAACGTAACAGAGTAATCCACTGACAGCTTGTTGGTTTTTTTTTTTTTCTCCTTACCTCAATAATCTTGTCATGAATCTTCAGTCCTTCTGCTTTGTCTGCAGGTCCATTTTCCAAAATCTTTGACACATAAATTCCCTCGGCAGATTCCTCCTGATTGTTCTGTACCAGGTGATAGGGAAGTTGCAAAAAGGGCCACATTAGTACAAGAAATGCGATGGCGCTAAAATCAGCAGCAGTGAAAAATGCAAGTTCAACTGATACATGCAGCTCACTTCTCTAGCTAAGAATTAAACTTTGTGGGATTTATTTACTTTTTTTAAATTCACTTATTGCAAACTAGTCATTAATCAAAAGGACAGAATTAATGAACCGTTCCAGCATGTTTCATAAGATTAACCCTCTACTCCTGGTTATTTTAGTCTAAATGAAACGCGGGGTGCAACGGTAATCAGATCCCAGCTGAAACATTTAAAGCCGACCTCACACTTCACAGCAGACGGTGACTGGCACATAAATAAACACACAGAGGAAGTGAGCTGTTTTTGGCTGATGTAGGGTTAAGTTTCTTCACAGTAGCTGGTATGGGGCTGTGTTTGGGATTTGTGCTGAAACAGTGCTGGTAACACAGGGATGTTCCTGTCACTGCTGAGCAGTGCTTACACAGAGACAAGGCCTTCTCTGCTCCTCACCACACCCCTCCAGTGAGGGGCTGAGGGTACACAAGGAGCTGGGAGGGGACAGAGCTGGGACAGCTGACCCCAACTGACCCAAGGGATATTCCATACCATATGATGTCACACTCAGCATATAGAGTTGGAGGAAGAAGGAAGAGGGGATGTTTGGAGTGATGGCATTTATCTCCCCAAGTCAGCATCACATGTGATGGAGCCCTGCTTTCCTGGGATGGCTGAACACCCACCTGCTCATAGGGACTGCTGAATGAATTCCTTGGCTTGCTTTGCTTACAATGTATGGCTTTTACTTTACCTATTGCACCGTCTTAATCTCAACCCAGGAGTTTTCTCACTTTGCTGATTCTCTTGCCCATCCTGCTGAGGAGGGAATGAGTGAGTAGCTGCACAGGCCTGAGCTGCTGTCCGGGGTTAAACCACAATAGGAAGATACTCATAAAAAATGATGCACGAGTATTTCTCTTGGGAGGGAAAGGGCTCCTGAAGTACTGCTGCTTGTAAACTTTTGTTCTGCATTTGAAAATAAAGCTCCAAGGAGCAAAGTGACACTAGGTCGCTGGCACGTAACAGTGGTAGGATTTGGTTGGAACTGGTTAACCTGATAAATCCTGTTCACATGGGAGACTGAGACCTTGCTCAACTGTGAAATCCTTACAGATCAGATGTGGACAAAAGGAGAGCCCACCCCCAGCTGATCACTACACACTGCTAAGCACAACTCACCAGAAAGTCACATTTAAAGCACGTAAATTATCTACCACAGCTGGAAATATATACCTATTGTTGTTGCATATGCTGGACTTACTTAATTTCACTGCAAGAGTTAAAATAGATTTTTTTAAAGTTTTGAATCGTTATTGATAAGGGAATAATGCCAATCAAACAGCCTACTTAAAATTTTTTCAACTATTTATGTAAAAACAGCTTCAAAAACAATTAACTGAAGGAATTTTTTTCCAGATTATTTATGCTTTGGATAGCAGTTTATATGATGCTTTTTCCTTCTGCATCTCATGAATCTCTGACCAACATCATGATTCATATGTGTACAGATTTCTAGGTCTAGGTGCTGTATGCTCACTGGAAAAATGTTTAACAATTTATTTCTGTTAAGAAAATTATAAAGCCATAACAGAAAATGGAGCCACCCTAAAACACGTTTTACAATATGTGGCAACTGGCCTGTGGAGACTCAACTCAAGTAGATTTCAGGTTGCAAGTATTTGTTCAACATGACATTAGTCAAGGTATGATTTCACAATTTCCTTCTCTCCTTCCTTTGCCACAGAGACTCACAGGTGGCAGGTAAGAAGTGAAGGGGAAACTTCTTAACAGTTCCAGCAATATTTTGAAACGATGAACAAACAGACCTCCACTGAGTTCCCATTTAAGCCAGAGTTGGGGCCCAGGACACAAGTAGGGATCAAAGCATCTCCATTAGGATAATGTATCACCTCACAGAAACACACAAGTCCTTTCCTCACAAAATAACAGACAAGCTCAAGGTGGGTGAACAGTAGGAAAGCCTATCACAGATTAAAATGAAACACAGCTAATGGAAAGGATGTATGGACATTCCCTGAGTCACCAAGAGTCATCTGCTTTCCAGTGGGATAAAGCTGCATTATTCTTATAAAACACAAATAAGATGTGGTGAAGGAACATATTCCCACCTCGTTGACTAATATGATGACATCACTGTTTTGCTCTTCTGCAAGAGCCAATGCTTCACCCAAGGACACTTTTTCTGAACAACCTGAATGTAAAAATTGCCTTCATGAACTTTTTGTCTTGTTACCAAACAATACCATTCCAGTGTTTAAATTTTTGAGCGGAGCCTTTTTACGTTTATTATTTGAGTCAGATCAGTCCTTATTTGCTGTTATATCCCTGGGCTCCAGATACATTGAGAGAGACCTTATACTGATATCTGGGAACTGACAAACAAACATCTGTGGTATTCACATTTACCACAAAGAGAACAAAACGAAACTGAATTTCCAAATTAAATTTCAAAGACTCAAAAGCCCCTCAGACCCAACTCTGCCTCACAATTCCACCAACATCTCCACCTCCAACTACTGGTGTTAATGGAAGACCATGATCATTTCCCTCTCTCCAGTCACCAGTTGTCTCCACAAACACTGCTACAAACCTTTGTATACTTATCATTCACTAAACTTCCAGAATGTTCATTAAAAAAGCCTAACAGCCTGTAATATAAAAAACCTCTTCCAGTATGCATTGTGACATCCCAAGCAAGCTGAACACCACACTCCCTTTTCCCTGCAGTTTCCCTGCAGCTGTAAATAACAGAAGTCACACTGCCTCCCTAACTAAAGACCGTCTGGATTTTGATACTGTTATACTTAAAATATGGATATAATAAAAACCTATGTATTTTATCTTATAGCCACCTGTTGTCTCATCCTTCCACTAGAAAAATATAAGAAACTCTTGCTGTGAATTTAATAGCACCAACACTGGATAACTGCTGGTCTTCATATTTACCCACAGGGAACAGTAACTGCAGCACAGTGAACATCTTACACTAATGAGAACAGACTCTTTGGCACCGCTAAATATAGCTTTAGATCAGATGATTGCCAAACTCATGTACAGGGTCCCATTCCCCTCCTCAGTAATAGTAGGAGGTTACATTTCTCCCACTCAACAAGAGCCTGATCTTTATTACCAAGCCTTTTAAATCAACTACTAATTTTCCAGTTTAACAGGTTTCTTTACCCTTCATATGTAATGACAGTCCTGATTAGTGTTTTTGGAAGGATGAATTAAAAAAAAAAGGCACATTCTTATGCATATTAGGGGGGGAAGAGTGATTGTTACCCATATTTTCTTGTTTCCAATGTATTTTTCTAAAACTAGACCAATGACACTGAATCGATTTAAGACTGAACATCAGTGAAAACTCCATTTCAGTTCACTAAGAAAGAAAAATTGAAAGCAGGCATGCAAGAGCAGTACATGTGCTTAAGCTATCTGAGCTACAGAAGCAAATATTCATCTTTCCTTTAAATAAAAAAAAAAAGAAGCTGCTTCCAAAAATTCCAATGGCTTAATCCTGTAACAATGACTCTTACAAGTAGTCCCAGAGGTTTTCATTGAACAGTTTGCATGAATACATATTGCTCACACGGGAACTGACTGCAGACCAGCCTGAAGTTTTAAAACAAGAACAATGGAAATGCCTTTCCTGAAAATGAGAATAATCAAATTCTCATAAGATTATGTCTTCAAAACAATGATTCTAACTACACCTGACAGTACACAGTAATTCTATCTATGGAGCTGATCCGGTACCTACAGTCATCAAAAGTAACTATTTTATTACTAACTGTGTAGAGTGTAACAAAAAGTGTGATTAAAATAACCTAACGATACTTTTCTCGTTACCTGATTGGGTCGACCTCCTATAATATTGAATCCCAAAGTATCATTTTCTCGGTGCAGCATGACGGTTAACGGTTTGGGTTCTCCCCCCTAAGAAGCAAAAGGTGAAATATTGTTAAGGAATAAATTAAAAAAGAAAACCTTAAGAGAAAGCACTAACGTACAAAAGATACGTAGCTGCAGAATACATACGATAAGGCTTAAAGGAAAATCAGGTTGAAAAGATAACAAAAGCCTTTGCACTGGAAAAAAAAAAAGTCCATGCCCCTGAGAAGTAACAGGTAACACCTGATTATCTTCAGTGCTGAACAGAAAAACTGCAAGCTTTTGGTATGAGGAATGCTCAGCACCACTAAAAAAACTCAGAGCTCCTAACGTTCGAATGTCTCTAGAAAAATTCCTTCCCTCTGTGTATCAACATTTCAGACATTATACGCGTAAGTTAAAATGTGTAACATTATAATTTTCAGACCCCAAAGACTTATCAGTACACATTTCATACTTTCAGAAGAGATACACATGAAACCAAATGATACAAATAAAAACAAACTCTTCATCCCAACCTTTCACTTCTCTCCCCAAAAGAATCCAAAACCCTGTCTATAAAAAAGTGAGGTTTGTTTTTCTAAACAAGGCTTAAAATACAAAGCAAACATTCAAAAACAGTGATGAGGTGGAAATTAGAAACGGAAAATAGAAAGAAGCCTCTTCCTTCTGTGGAACAGGTAAATCATTTTCTAAAATAAAATTTAAAAAATAGTATTTGGAGGCTTTAGCACAGCAAGTTAGCCTTTTTTTTCTCCCCTTGTTCACGTGTAATGATAGGTACATTTCAGAAGTAACTGTGTTCATCCAGCACTGTTAGGTGTACGTGCTTGTCAGTATCTATAAATTAGCTGATTAATAGAAATTTGACACCTAAATAAGGTATACCTTCCTAAACATTCCAAATGTAACATTTCATGTAGAAGCCCGTATTCTATTAACTCGACAGTGCACTATTTTAATGCCGCATGATGCATCTGATTTTAATGAAGTACGTTTTCACTTTACTGCCAGTTTTTCTTCCAAATGCCTGTTTTACGCATTACCCCGGACTCATCTGTGAGGCATCTCTGAGCGGCAGTACATACAGCAACACCTACCGGCACCGCTCAGAAATGGCAGATGCTCCTCTGCTGTCCCGCACCTCCTGTCCCCGCACCTCCTGCCAGCTGCTTACCAAAACTCAGACCTCCCACCTCCACAGTCACTGACTGTTTTGCTCGCACACCCCACGCCCCTCAACAGCCAGCGCTTCTCCCCCGTTCACACGACCTCATCCCACCTGCCAAGAGGCTAAGGACATGCACGAAGGCCCATAGCCAGCAACCTCGTGGATCAACTAACCAAGGGAAATGAAAGTATGAAAAAGGAGATAAAAAGATTAAATATACAAGTGTCCAAACACGAAGTTTCTCGATGCCATATTCAGGTCTCAAACCACAAAGCATCTCAACACCACGAGGACCCAGCTTTCTAGGCACACAGGTGTCCCGGAGATAATGTGCCGTTTCCCATACAGCAGTCAGGCGCCCACCACACTACATTACTTCAGGGGTGAGTGTGGCTGCTCAGACCTTTTCCACTTGGGAAAGTCGCTTCCCAAGAGCCTGTGAAGATTCGGGTAAGAAGAAAACTCCCTTGCACTAAAGCACTCCTTGCTGCCGCTGCGAGCGGCGGTGCCAGAGCCTGAACAGAGATCTTCCAGATAGGAGTTAACGCTCCAAAAGAACATGGGCTCCCTAGAAGGAGGTAAGCCAGCTCACCCGTGCTCTCGGGTGGTTTATTTAGCCTAAAGGAAGCGAGTCGCTGTCTGAGCAGTGTCATCAGACCCCAGAAGATGGGGAAGAGCTGCATCGACCTCTGCCATCAACAGTGTCAACCCTTACTCGGTTCTACCAACGCCGAGAGACTCTGCTGTCCTCTCACTATCGTTTCCAGAGTTTACAAGAACGTTAGACTCCCTTTTTTAAAAGGCAACTTCCCAGCCGCTCGAGTAGTGGCTATAAGCCCAAGCTCCACGTCCCGGAGCTCCTGCCGGTTCCAGATGGAGCAAAGCGAGCAGCAAAAGCAGCCGGGTGCCTGCGAGGCGGGGCAGCCTGACGCGGACACCCTGCCCGAGGAACCGGGACGCGTTTGCCGGCTGACAGCCCAAGAACTAAGCCCTCTACCCTCCCGCCCGCTCCCCGGCCCCTCCGGCCAAGCGAGCGACGAGCCGCGCTCGGCCACCGCCGCTGCCCCGCACCGCTGGTCTCGCTACCGCCCGGGTTTTTGGCCGCCGAAACAGGGAACGGAAAGAAGCGTGTCCGCGCTCGGGGCTGGTGGCTCCATCTCCCCAGAGGCGGCGAAGCACGGGCAGAAGCGGCTGCCACCACTCGGGGAAACATGCGGGGGAACGGGGCTGGGTCCCGCATAGGACCTGAGGGTGACTGCCGGCCCTCCCCGCGCCGCGGACATCTCTCGCACCGTCACCTCGGCCGGTCGCCCACAGGGCAGGGCGAAAGCAGATCCGGGGAAAGAGCATCGCTGGAGCGGTGCAGCCCCACTGGCCACTGCAACCGCACTCACCTTGCTGGGCTGGCTGCCCGCCAGGTCCCGGGTGATGCTGCTGATGTGGCTCATGTACTGGCCGAACTTCGCCTGGTACCGCCGCGCCGTCAGCTGCACCTCGCTCTGCAGCACCAAGAGCTGCGCCAGCAGCGACTTCTCCCTCCTGCTCCAGCGCAGGGCCTCCCTCTTCAGTTCGGGACCAGGCTCCGACCCGCCGCCGCCGCCGCCCCGCAGCGCCC